>PVJI01000466.1:180082-262468 GCA_004026765.1 Micronycteris hirsuta | reverse complement strand
TCTTGAGTTCAAAGCATCTCTGAAATTTGTCAAACCAGCCCTTGCTGGCACTGAATGGGGTTGGTCTGGTGGGAGAAGCACTCAACAGTCCTGCTTCTGTGTCGTCGTCCTCATCTTCATCCTCATCACTGTTGTGAACATCCATGCTTTCTGCAAAACTATCATCAAGTTTCTTGGCCTTCATCTGGATGGTGTTGTTATCCAGCGAGATACTCTTCTTCCTGCAGTCATTTACCCACAGGGCCAATGCAGACTCCATCCTCACAATGGCCTTATTGCGGAGGTGACCACCTTCTTTGCAGTCTTGTTAAAAGTCATTGTTGCCATAGACCTAATATTCTTCTCATCTTTCTTTGTGTAGTGAACAGTAGCTTCGTTGATCCTGCAATGGCAGGCTACAGCAGCATAGCTTTGCCTTCCTTTAACATGTTGAGAAGTTCTACCTTTTCTTTGATGGTAAGCATATTCCTCTGGCACTTGGGTTTACTGACAGAAGCCTTAGAAGATGCAGAAGGTTTGGGTGGCATCACAGGGCTTGAAATAAATTCAAACCTTTACGAAAATTTCACAAAAACACAACACCGCAGAGCAACACTACATGCAGCGATCAGATGTCGATGTGAAGTGGACAAGGAGAGATGCTGAACATATGGACACAGTGTGGGAGAGCAAACAGACCAATGCTACGGTCACTGAGCCAATCAGTGCCCAGGATACAGAACACAGTGCTGTGGTTGGTCGCCTTCCATTCCATCAGCCAATAGCGTGCTGTTACATTGGAAAACTTGAGCAAGCGGTAGTGGCGTACTGCATTTCCATTGTGTACAGTACAGTAGTCATCTGCTGATGAAATACATACTGTATTTTATTTCAATTTAATATTCTTTTAATATGTTTGAATTAACATTTTTTATATTTTATATTGCTTTAAATTTTTAGGCAAAAATAATTAAAATCATAAATATTATATAAATACCTAGATACCACAAAATCCCATGATATAGTGAAAACTCCACAATACAGAATTAGATATATATATGTTTTAAACCTGTGATACAGTGAAGCCGCAATAAGTGAACCGCGATATAGTGAGGGATGACTGTATATAGCTTCCCCACAAAACATGGGACTCACAGCAGCTAAACGTTGGACCAGACCTTTGGGCTGCAGTGATGCAGGGCAGTTTCTGATCTGGGGTCCAGTCAAGTGCAAGCCCTCCCTCAGAAAAGCCACAAGCCCCTGAAAGTGTGGAGTGCTGGGAAGCACAACACTTGTCATTGAATTAACTCAAGGATAGCAAAGAAAAGGGCTGGCAAAGAGAAGGAAGCACCAGCTTTTCCATGAACGCTGCATTTTTGTACAGGAAACTATGGAAAGGACTTCAGTATTCTTGGAAGAGATCTTTCAAAAACTATAATAATTGAAACTCACCACAAGCCTTTGAATATCAAATGGAAAGAGAGCTGCTAAACGAACTCAGATAAAAATAAAATGAAGGCAAAGGCTGCCAAACAGTATAATGGGAGAAAAACAGTGTTTACACTGGTGAAATTTCCCTGTTTAGTGTTACCTTTCAGAATTCGATATGTTAAATTGGTATATTCTTTGTGAAAATTTTTATTTTAAATAAAACATAAAATAAAGAAAAATCTGAGTAGTAAATCTGGGAAAAATTTGAGTTAATAATGCTTTACATTCAGTAAAATCTCTATGGAAATTTTAATAGTCTTTCACTTTGAAAACGTATTGTGTCCTTTGGTTTCAGCAATAATTTATTTTAATAAATATACATATATGTACACAAGTATATTTTTGTTTATCTATATATATATATACATATGCATGTTACAAGTTGTCATTAAAATGGGAGGAAATTAGTTTTAAGCATATCTTTTAGCATCATATGTTACATTACTTGTAAGACTAATAGAAAAAATAATAAAATATATATCATGTATATCTATATTTCTATAGAGTAGAAAATGAGTCACAATCTAAATTCAAAACTAGAAAAAAGAAAGAAAAATAATAAACAGGACAAAGATCATATGCAATACATATAACAAAGTAAATATCAATTAATTATAAAATTAAAATTTGTAAAAAATTGATAACAAATTTAAAAAATATATTTGTTTCAGTAGTAACCATACACACAAAAAAAATTCATTCATTAAAAGATACTTTCGAATTAAACCCAAATCAACATCAAAACATTTATCTACAAGAAACACGTATGAAGAAATCTCATTTATCTCACAGATTACTTATTAAAATGAAAGTTCTTTCATCTATAAATTTTATTGCAAGGTGGGCAGTTGTTATTGCTTTTTAATATATCACAACATTTGGAAAGATATGAACACATGCTACAAAATACCTATTTTATGTTTGGAAAATAATAATAAATAACCTGAACTCTTCCTTCTAATTCTGACCTTTCTGATATTGTAGCGTGTGTGATGATTAGTTCTTGCTCATGATGTGGAGTCATTTGGATATATCATGGTCTGAGAAAACCACATGCCTGTATTGTTTCAAGGTTCTTTATTTACTTTAATAGCTGGCTACAGGAACCATTAAACTTGAGCCTTGTTGAAAACCCAGGAAAATTTATGAAAGAATAGATTATAAGATCTCAAATTACCATAAAAATGGTGGTTGTGACTTAAGAAGATAATAAAGCAGTTTATTGTCTGTTATGCCTTCTCAAGATAAAAGTTCTTTAAGATGATAAGATGAAAGCCAAAATTGCATAATTAGTTAATAGTAGAATTAACTTACATTTGAAAAATAATTTGGGGGATGTATTAATTCACATCCAAGAAGAAGAGATATTAAGTATCTGCCTATGTCAAGACATCTTCCAACACCCTTGTCCTTAGGCTACTGTGGAAGGCTGACCAGCACCACCCCAAAGATGTCCACTCCCTAACTCTGCAACCTGTGGGCGTTACCTAATGTGGCCAAAAGGACTTTGTAGATGAGACTAAATTAATGATATTGAGATGAGGAGATTATTCTGGTGAACTCGATGTAATCACAAGCTTTCTTGTAAGATGGGTCCGAGAAAGTAGTAGCTGTGAGGACAGAAGCCCAAGGTCAAAGTGATGTGAGACAGGGGCTGTGGAATGCAGGTCACTTGTGGAATCAGAAAAAAAGGCAAGAAATTGGATTTTCTTTCCAGAGCCTCCAAAAGGAACGACCCCTGTTGAAGCCTCGATTTACTAGCACAGTGAGACTTATTTTAGACTTCCGACCTTCAGAACTATAACAAAATAAATGTATGTTTAGTCACTAAGTTTGTGGTAACTTATTACAGCACAATAGGAAACTAACACGATTTCAACAGGGCTAATGAGAGTAAACACAACACAGCCACCGAGACTGGAGGTTCTCTCTGGAGTCATCGCAAATTCAATTAGCGCTATCTCAGTGCCCCAAAACTGCTTCCCTAAAAGCCAGCGTCTGGGAAGGGGATTGTAACAGGTTACACAGGGATTAATTGGCTTTGTTCCTCAATAGTAAATTATTGAAAAGTATGTTTTTTATTTACTCCTTAGAATATATCAGTACTCCTTAAGAATCAGCTAGTAATAAATAAGGGTAATGAAAACATTTTCAAAATAATATCAAATAATCATAAAGATTATGAAATATTATTAAAATGAAATAAAATTACATTTTCAAATTCTTTATTACATTTCCCTTCTTTCATTAAATCCCCTTCCTTCTGATTAGTGTCCAAAATAGGACTGGCATCCAAATTTTTATACTGAAACCTAAAAGAAACCTGCCCTGAAATTAAATAGAAAAAAAAAAAATCAAGCACTGCAAGGAATTTTGGAAAAATTAAAATGTTTCTTATAGGCTATGTTTTAAAAATTATATTTATATTACTCTAATTATATTCTAGGTGGAAATGTCTGTCCAGTTATAAGCCTTGTTCAAATAAAAATATTATTGATTACAGGATTTTTTAAACAATAACTTATTATGATATGCTTTCATAGCACTTTCACTTTACTGACAATATTAGAAAACACTTGGAAACGTTAATAAACCTCAATATCGCACAGATCAGACAAAGCTCCTACTGGGGAACTTTTATAAGAATCACAAGCACTGATGATCTGCATTTTTAAAAATCTAACTTATGTATATAGTTTAAAAAATTCAAACATTACAAAGGTTATATATATATTAAAAAAAAACAATTTCCTCCTGGACACTCTGGCCCCATCCTCCTCTCAAAAAGGCAGAAAGTATGATCAGTCTCCCGAGTATCTTTGTAGAGACATTCAGCGCTTGCTTATACACAGAGAACATGCATGTCCTCCACTCTTCCATTTTAGCACCTGAGGTACACTCTCACACCATCCTGTTTGTTTTGTTTTCAATAATATGCTTGCAAGTTATTTTATTATCCATTTTATAGATTTACACATTCTTTTTAGTGCAAATACATTTTAATGTATAATGTAATGTTAGTTATTTAATCAGTTTTCTGTGTGTTTGTGCAAAATATTATTATTCACAAAACTTGAAAAATATTTGGATAATACATAAAATATAATTACCATTTAAACTAGTTACTTCAGTGAGTACAGCTTACTAAGGAAAGGATGAAAAGGACAGTGTCCTATTTTTCTAAATAATAGTGTTTAGTGTTCATATGTTTGCTGTAGACTGTTGCAGATTAGAGTCATTTCTCCCCTTTAACTATGCCACTAATTACCTGGTATGGGGCTGAGCAATAAATGTGTGGGTAATTAGCATGGTATTTCTCATATTCTTGTTGAATATTAAGGTAAAACTCAGTTCCAATTGATTATATCTTCATTTAAAATTATTCTTCTTTGGCAAAATATGACTTTAATAAGTAAATCATAATAGATCTCATTGTCTCCTTAATTTGAATTATTTTTTCTGGGTGGTAACTTAATAACTGTCTTTATGCCTTTCTGTAATGATAATGCTAAGAAGAATGAGAAAACTGAATCTAATTCTGAAGGATATCATATAATAAATTCCATTGTATCAAATGACACACATTCCCATCCCAGATTAGCTTCTACGTATTGAATAAGCTACTATGCAATATGAAGTTTAACGTAAGAAACCCTTTTGGGGGTTTCATATGAATATCATTTTATTTCACATTATGTAAACTTAAATAAGATACTATTGAGTTCTGATCAAATGTTAAATGTATGTCACAATACAAGAGAATCACAACTATTCAGAGTCAAAATTAGAATTCACCATTTAGCAGTTGAGTAAACTTTGGTAATTTATTCACACATTGAGCCTTAGTTCCATAATACATAAAATTAAAGTAGTAATACCTGTACCACAGAATTATGTAACAGTAATATAATAGGATATATGGCAAGAATTTTATTATTTAATTCAACTGTAATTAATTGACTCTGTCAGCCACTGTGCAATAAAACATTGGTGACTTTTACTGCTAATGAAGTATGCCAAACAAAAATATAAATATAACAGTGGATTTATTTGTAATGAGAGAATACAAAATTGAAAGAATAAGGACCTGTGTTCTATTTATGGTCTGCAAACCCCAATTATATGATTTTGCAAACTCTAAGCCTCAGATTCTTTATTTATAAAAGAAGAAATTATATCATCTGATCTCTAAAATTCCTTCATTATATATATTATTAAATACATGCATTATTAAATTTTGTCATTGTATATGTTATTTAATAACTTTTATAGGTAATAATATTTGGGTACCAATATTGATTGTGATAATAGAATGGACCTCTCCTATGCTGTGACTAGAGTAAAGATAGTTTATAAAGTTTATAGTTTAGAAAAACCAGGATAGAAGAGTTTCTGATTGCACTAATTGTCACCAAGAAAATAATAGATATTTACTTAAAAGTGTTTTGACTCTTTGGGTTAACATTAATACCTAGAGCAATTACATCAAACCAGTAGCAGCAGCATGATAATGTACCTTATGACAACTCTGCATTCCAAAGAGAGGAGCGAGAAAGAGGAGGAAGGAAGAAAGAAGGAAAGGAGAATGGGGGGAAGGAGATTTACGATGTATTGTCGAGATGTTAAAATGGAAAACAAAAACACAATATTTCTATGTAGGTAGCACAGTTAGCAACATTACCTAATAAAATTACTCTCAAAGAAAATATCAAGGAGACCTCAGAATGTACACTGAGAAATTACCTCACAAAATGGGCAATGAGCCAAACATATTTCAGCCTGACAAAAGAAAGGAGGTTGAAAGCTAGCAGATTAGTCACAGAATGAAGGAGGAAAGAAATTACACCCTTGCTGTTTGTATATTGTTTTTCATTTTGAGAAGCATACTATGACAAATCATTCATTTTCTAAATTATGTATGTTCTAAATTTGTCAATCTGCCCACACATCTGTGTTGATTGGGCTGTACCTTCCATTAATTAGCAGAATTACAAATGCTCATCAGCTGGACATAAACACTATTTTTTTTATTGTTTTCCCAACCATCACCTGTCAAACTCATTCCTTCAGATTTTTATAACAGGATTCTTCTACTTGTCTCACATATTTGTTTACCAAAGCAAAAAATCAGTTTCCTTTGGACTAAATTGATGCATGCTAACATAGTTTTGGTAAGCCAATCGATCATTTACACCTATATAAATATGGATCCTATTCTAATATATGTACATTAATATAAGCATGGGTTATATTGATTCTTTTTTAAGTTATTTTGGAAAAAATAAATATAATAGTTCCAAAGCTAATTTTAACAGCAAATATGTCAGAGATATATAGAGACTTGTTTTAAATTACATTTCAACAAATCCAATAAATAAGAACCAGCAGAAACACTATTTTTGTCTCTTTAAGTAATATTACTGTACACTGAATTAAATTATTTATTCATTCTACAATATTTTTAAAACAATACTGATGGAATCTAGACAGGAAGAATCTTGGAAATGCTAGACAGGAAGCTATTTCATGTCTATGGCAAATGAAGATTATAGGGCTCTAAGAATCACTCAGGTATCATCTAAAATAATTTTATGAGTTTATGATATTTTACTCTCTACACACAGAAACTAAGATAGCATTATCTCCAATTTCACTTACTTTTAAAATGTATTGTCATTCCTTCCTGATTGACTATGAATATACCTGGCATATTTATTTTCATAAATACAATAGATGAACTGTTGTCAGTATGTTCTCTTCATTTCTTTTATGTCACTATTTTCATTGTCACTCACTATTCTTTTGTGAACTTTTGTGGATACCAAAAAATCACATCTACTAAACTTTCATTGTGTAGCAACCATCACAACTTTTCAATCAGATCTAAATATAGAACAGCATAAAATACAGGAGGCAGAGAAGCTAAGAGTGATACAAAACCCAATAAAGGGCTATAATAATAAATGTCATTTATTGTGGAAGTCTTAATAGTACCCAACAAAAGCATTTGCAGTACTAAGTGCTCAGTAAATATTGCTGAATGAGGGAATGAAGGGTAGTGCATTTAATAGCAGCTAACTAAACTGATTCGTGTGGCAAAACAGAGATTGCAAATAGATATTAATATATCCAAATATTCATTTACCGTATGCTTTGGTATGCATTCTAGGATAAATTTTCAATATGTTAATTTTAAAATATCATGGATTTTAAAGTATGACAGATAAAATAGCCAATTTTATTCATTGAAGTATTTAAGAATGAAGAGAAACTAAATTGTGCTGGTGAAAAAACCACAAAAGCCTGTTTTGTTGGTACAGATTTCACTACTGCATAATTTTAGTCTCCCTCTCTCTCTCTCTATATATATATATATGTGTATATATATATATGTGTGTGTGTATATATATATATATATATATATATATATATATATATAGTGGTCTGTCTGAAAAAAGTCCAGTTATTATTACTATAATGAGAATGATTTGGGTGACACTGATGTAACCTGGCAACCAGAGAGTGCACATGCACAATGACGACTTCACTGTACTAGTCAGTGGGGGCAGTAGATGCCATTGACTGAGCATGTGTACTGTGTAGCCATTACATTCAAAATGACTGAGCAAGTAGAGCAATAAATCTGCATCAACTTTTGTGTTAAGCTTGAGCATTTCTGCACAGAAACTATTCAAATGTTTCAGAAGGCTTGTGATTGGCAGTTACATTATGACACGTACTCGCTCATGCATCATGTCTCATACGTTTTTTTTTTTTTTTTTTTTTTTTTTGTGAAACATCAAATCACTCAGGTTATTCAGCCCCACTACAGCCCAGAATTGGTGTCCTGCAACTTCTGGATTTTCCCAAAACTAAAATCACCTTTGAAAGGGAAGAGATTTCTGATCGTCATTCAGGAATGAGATTTCATGATGAGATTTCAGACGCAATTCAGGAAAATATGATGGGGCAACCGATGGTGATTGGGAGAACTGTGTGAGGTCCCAAGGTACCTACTTTGAAGGGGACTGAGACATCATTGTCTTGTGTAAAATGTTTCTTGTATCTTGTATTTTCTTCAATAAATATCTATTTTCCATAGCGCATGGTTGGATACTTTCTGGACATACAATATTATTATCCAGTTTATAGGCATTGTGAAACACACATACGTACTCAGTAAATGCAATAAACAAAAATCAAAGCAATGTTTTTAGTGTGTTTTAATTTTCATTGGCTAGTTTAGTAAAAATTATAAGCTCTTTAAGAATTCAGCTGGCTTATTCAAGCAGGAATTAATGAGATTGGTTCAGAAAATGATGCTCAGAAAAGACTTAGAATCATGTCTTAGCAAATATATCAGAAAGTTTGAATTTTAAAGTGCTGTTGAAAACTGGATGAAAAATTAAAAAGATAAAAAGTTATAAATCATCTTTCAAAGACTATAAAGAAAAAAAGCTTAGAGAAAAATAATAAATAGAGGCTTTTTCCAAACAATCAGGTACTTACAGGATAATGAAGAAAAAAATGAAGTGCAATTTGTTATCAAAAAGGACCCAACACCGTGTATAAATTTGGTTGTACAAGGGAACACAGATATTATTGAATTAGCCAAACTTAAGGGACCATATTTTTAAATAATTTCTAATCTATATTCCATGAAGAATAATATCCAAGTAAAAGGACTTTCAATAAGCTACAGCAATGTGGACATTTTCTTTTCTGCTCCTTAGCTAATTTTCCATGCACATTTTATTCCTGTTTTCTTTGTATGTTTACTTTTTCCCTTTAATGGTATTGATTTAATATAGTTGTCTGATGCAGAAATCTGTAAGAGACTTCACATTTTCACTAAATGTTGACAAAGCCATGACAGAAATCATCATATGATAACACAGTTCTTCCCATAACTGAGTGGAGTGGGGATCTGTGCTTTCCAGGTGGAGGTCGTGGGGAACACAATGGTGATCATAAATTTGCTGGTGGTGAACCTGTTGTTATTCTAGGAAAAAGCCTGGTAAAGTTGTTCTAGAAGATATCAGTTCCTTAATTTAAGGCAGAGGAGTCGATGTCACTGTCAAAGTCATAGGAGACAATCTAAACCACACAGTTCCCTAAGACGTCCATTAATGTGCAACGTGCGCTTTAGGACTAAATAAACTTGCATGGAAACATTAGCAGTAAGTCTTTTGATTATGACGAAGACATGGTCCAGAGAGAATTTTAAGTTTGCAAGTCAATGACACGAACAACATTGTTTGTAGGCTTATGACAGCAACATTGATATGAATATACGAAATAGCTAATTATTGATCTAAATAATTAGTATGTCCTTAGTAAAAGGTTGCCACTATAGATTAATTCACCTTAATTTTTATGAATCAAATTGCATTTATCCAGCATCTACTAGGCCCAACAACCTATGTAAAATAATGTAGACAAAAGAAATGAAAATTGTGGATGGTATCTTTAAAAGCTCAATTGCATTAGTGTAAATACACAAGCATAATAATAATAAAATATAGTTCTCATTGTGAGAGTCTTTGTTTACATATCTTTAAATGAAAGAGTAAGACTAGAAAGTCTATACAGCCCTATATGAGTAAATACTAGAGTAAATATTAAATAAACTTGTAAAGTCTAAGCATACTATTCTTTTGATACTTTACCAGATATTTAAATAATTAAATTTTGAATACAAGTGGCAGGTGACCTCATAATTTTGAAAAATGGGTCACTGACACAATATATTTAAAAGCTTTGAGATGTTTTTATATGTACCATAACAAATCACATTTTAATGCTAATGTATACAGTTTAGATTAGGACAATGAACTATAGTATTGATTTATCTATTGTGTGAATGAGGCATGTATTTTAATTATTGCATAATTTATGATATCAGGTATAACAAAATATTACTAGGTCATTCTGCTACTTTATATTTAAAACAATTTATAATTTTATAGCTATCTTCCAAATAAATGCTTTTGTAAATTTTCTCCTTGATTTATATCACTTTTTAAAGGCTGCTTTAATTTAGTTTTTAATAGCTTTACTAAAAGAGAATTGAATAAGGGTATTTTTATCCTTTTTTCCCTACTTATTTTTTCCACTTATTCTCCCTTCCAGCCATTATCTGCTTTAATTCTTCACACACCATTTTTTCAGTGTTACTGTCTTTGTTAAATTTAATTTTTACCTCTTCTAAAACTTTTTTCACTTAATACGACCAGAGCCCTTTAATATCCTTTTTTATCAGAATCCTGTTATTATTTGCTACAAGTTGGCTCTGTTATTCCTTCTTCCTCGCCCTCTCCACTACAAATGGGAGAATAGTACTACCTGTATTTATATGCTGCCTTTTCACCCCTTACCACATTTTGAAGAGAATCTAGCATTCACTTGCAGTGATAGAAAAGAACTTGAACAAAGAAAGGAGAAAAGCCTACAGCTGATGACCTTCCAGCAGGATTTTAAAATCATTGTTAGAACGAGAAGCCAGCTGTTGCCATGGCATTTTGCCTAGCGTAGTTGAATCAGGTCATTTCCTTGCTGAATGGAGAATATTGGCATCTTATTATCATAGGTACAAGAGGTCACATATGTGGCATGCACTTATAATGTCTGTGATCTTTTTGAATAAAATCATGGTCACTCACCAAGAATCAAACATCTGACTTCAGCCCGCCTCCATCAGAGAAAAGCTACATAAATCAGTGCAGACAGTTACTTAGTTTGACTCTTTTGATTTAACCAGTGGTAATCTGGGTTAATGACACCTATTTCAATTGAGGCAATTTAATTACTCTTTTAAACTTGAACCTTATGTTAGCATCAAACTGCACTGACAATTATACTTGAAATTTGCTAGACAAGCAAAGAAAAAAATATTCCAAGTTGACATTTAAAATTCTTGAGAATGTTTTAATCATATTTTCATCAAGCTTCATAAGACAACTACTGAGTCGAACATGGCTCAAATTATTCATGTCATTTATATTTTGTGACAAAAAGAAACAACTAAGTGCTCAAGGTCATTAAGTGACATATTGTCTATTGCCAAATAAATATTTTGAAGTTCAAGAAGGTGTAGATAATAATAAGAGTTTTAAATTTGAAAGATTATGTCACCATCTGGGCAATAGACGCCACGAGGAAAATGAGACATGCTTATTTACCATTCCTTTTACATATTCAAAGGTACTTGAAATTCCATGAAAAGAAAAAAAAATAAACTACTGAAGATACTGGGCTATGTGGACTTCCTCTAGAAATCTAAAATCACTGATCTTTACCTGGCTTAAATCTGAACTAATCATGTTCAGGATAAAGAGAAATGATAGTTAATTGTGTTAGTCGCTAGTGTGGTATAAGGTAGAAAAGCTTGAGAAAATAAAACATTGTTTTCTCTTCAGTAAAATAATATCTATTTAAATGAACTCAAATACTTTTTAGTATAAAGATATTTACTAGAAAAATAGTACTAAGCATTACTATTCATGAACTATATAGCATATCTTCTTTCTCTACTTTAGGCATATTTTAGATAGCTGAACACACTTATTTCACAGCTGCACATTCAAATGATAAATTGGTACAATATGTTATATTAATTCATTCACAGAACAGTTTATTCATTTGTTCTTGTACAATTCATTTTGAAAATTCCCAGAATTTTTATAATGGTTGCAATAGTATTTAAAGAGTTAACGTGAATTAGTTTTTCATTACACATCTATCTCAAGAGAAGTGAAATAAGGAGACTTCTTAAAAAATGATCTTGGGAGATAATTTGCTGTTGACTAGAGGACACTGGGACTAAAGGATCTCACTTTTCCCAGCAGGAAAAGTTACACCTACCTAACCTGGGCCAAGTTCCATACCTGCAAGGCATTTAAGAGTGCAGGCAAAAAGCTTCATTTCAGACCATTTTTAATGCAAAAAAAAAAAAGTGTACATAATTATACATTTTAAGAAGTGATTTTTGTTATAAAATTAATTCATAGTAACCTGCATATTTTCAATGCAGAACACATACCCAGAAATCTGTTCATTCCATATTAAGATGGCCACTTTCTCCCAGATTCCCTATAAAAGGTGAGATCCACAGGAAGAATGGGAACACACACCTACACTAAGACTCCAACACAGGCCCTAATGACACATCTCATGAGATAATGGGGCATTCAGGTGGACCACGTCTTTTCCTTTCTTGCTTCTTTCTGCTCTAAGTATCTTTATATTTTACCCACTAAGGTATTTTCCATAACCCATTCTATAAGAATTTGTAGAATTTCTCTAAAGCCATTTATCATGGCCAGGAGTATTCCCAGAAAGAATTCACATAAATTACATGTGATAACTATGAAAAGATCCACCCCACTGAACAGCAAGACAATTAGTCATAGTCAAATCTGCTTTTATGATAATCCCCTTAGTTCATTTATCCATGCCCCTTCCTATTGAGGATAAGATGGAAGTTTCTAAAGTTCTCTGATTTCATCCCTCATATGAGCTATCGCCATAGTTTATCTAAGCAGTAGTAATTTTTTAATTTTTTTTGGATTTTTTTTGTGAACAGAAAAATCTACTTCATGGAGGCTAAGTGATCCAAAAAATTAAAACGCTCTGTTCAAATATTCATATTTTGGGGGGAAATGCTCCTGGGGAAAAGCAAAATTAAAACCCTCTGTAGCACTTTAAATGTAATAAGTGAGTAAAGTATAAAATTAAACAAAATTAACATACCCTGGCTAATATGGCTCAGTTGTTTGGATGTCGTCCCACAAAGCATAGGGTCACCAGTTCAATTCCTGGTCAGGGCATATGCCTGGGTTGCAGGTTTGGTTCCCTGTCAGGGAATGTGCAGGAGGCAATCAATCAGTGGTTCTCTCTCTCCCTCTCTTACTCCCTTTTTCCCCCTCTCTCTGTAGATGATAGATAGATGATCAGATAGGTAGATAGAAAGATAGATAGATAGATGATAGATGATAGATAGATAAATTTCCTTTTCAATGAGCATTAGGGACATGACCTGGAGCTGATAAGCACAATACAACATGAGATCCAACATCAGATTTTAAAGGTTTCTTCTGGCTAGTGTTGAACATTTTGTCTTTTCCTCTGGATTTTATTGAGAATGCAATCCTAAGGGAATTATAAGTAGCACTTGGTGTGCTTTGTTTTTAACACATATCATGAATATAATTTATTAATTTTGTAAAATAATTTTAATGCCTTCTTTTTTCCTTGTATATGTTAACTAAATTCTTAAATTCCAGCATAGCACCTGGCACCTAGGGAGCTCTCAAAAAATGGTTCTTGAATAAATTTGCTACTTAGAAAATTCAGTAGTATAAGTAAAAAGGAGAACATAAACTTGAAAAACTATTTGGTGGACAATTTGTATGTTTTTCATTTTCATTTGGCTTTCAATGAAGCCAACTCTCACGTGGTGAAAGTAGATGATATGTCTAAAAGTAATTGTAAAAGTAATTTCTCTTTTCTTGGAATATGGAAATGCTCCATTTCCCCCACCTTGTTACATGTCCAGCTGAGTGTGACCTAGAAATTGCTGAAGCTTTATGAAAGTCAAGATTATCTCCAGAAAGGATGGGAGGGCATAGAAATGGAGTTCAGCTATCTGCTGTAAATACTACTTGGTAGTTTTTAAAGTTTCCATTGTAATATTTTGTTTTCTAGCCTGCAAATTAGTGTTCCTTGACTCAGATAAAAAATGTCTGAATCAAATATTTTAGCTTTAGTAAAAGTTTAAAACTGTCATATATCTCTTCTAATCATTGAGATTGATGTTAAAATGGAGAAAAACACCAGATTTCTCTCCTCAAGGACTTCTTTGGCTGTCTTCTCACAATTACAGTAGAGAAACGAAGCAGGAGTAGTAACATGTAGTAACAGAAAGGTAATTGCAAAGCTAATGAAAGGGGAACCTAAGCCAAGCAGAAGGTATAAAGGAAAAACCTCTGAAACAGGCACAACTGGAGGAGAATACTTGAGGATTTGTAAGAAATACCAAGGTAGGAGTGAGAATGTACATTTCAGGTAAATGAGTGTAAAAATACTGAGACGTTTGATTAAATAGGTTGTATTTGTCTTTCAGTAACAGCTAGTCTCATTCAGCATAGTTAAAGTGTTTGTGAGGAAAGAAATGAAAGGCAAGGCTGGAAAAGCAGACTAGTATGAGCTGTGAAAAAAATTCCATGCGAGAATCTCTTAAGAGTGACAAACTTGTTGTCTATCCAGTGCTAAATAATGTCATTTTGAAGATAAGTTTACATATTAATCAGTCTCTTTTTACTTAGAATATCTGTTTATTTTTTGCCAGGTTTGGAAGAATGCTTACTTTACCTGATATTGACATAGCCATTCCTTGTTTCTCATGATTAGCATTTACATGCTATAGCTTTTTGCATTATATAACTTACGTCTTTTTCATTGTTGGCTTCAGGTAGACAAAATATGCATCATCATTTGTTTTTTTGTTCAATCTGAAAATCCCTCCCTTTTCTAAATTTTATTTATTTATTTTTAGAGAGAAAGGAAAGAGAAGGAGAAAGGGAGAGAAACAACATTGTGTGGTTTCCTCTCATGTAGACCCTCTGGGGACCTGGCCCACAACCCAGGCATGTGCCCTGACTGGGAATTGAACAGGTGACCCTTTGGTTCACAGGCCAGCACTCAATCCACTGTGCAACACCAGCCAAGGCTGAAAATCCCTCCCTTTTACCTGGCATATAGAGGCCACATACAATTAGAGATATAATACACCATCGTCATAACTGTTTTATTTTTGTCCGAGCTATTCTCTGATTTTCCTTTCCTTTTTCTTGCCATATTTTAGTATACAATATTTTTGTAATATTTCATTTTATCACTTCTATTGATTTATGAATTTGGCTCTTTCTCTGTCATCTTATTACTTTTTTTAGAATTGACAGCATGGACCTCTAACTTACCACATTTTAAGTTCAAGTGGTACCATTCTACTTCATGAATAATGCATACACCATAGAATAGTACGCTGCAGTGTACCCTCCCCGTGCCTTTTTAGTTTTCATTATCATACACAGGCACACCTCAGTACTTGTTTGCTTCAAACCCTGTACTCCTCGCATTTTGACAAGAAAAAAAAAGATGATTCAGCGCTCGGCGCTTGCTAGGGACTCATTGCACACATTAGAACTTGTATGAGTCACGATGCTGCCCCACAAGAGAAAAGGCTTCATTGTTTGGTATTCATTATTTTTAGCACTCCTCATGAGTTCTGGAATAAATTAACAAGTACAGAGGTACCACTCTATTTTACTTGTATATTATATTCCACATAATACATTGTTATTATTTTTTTAAATTGCCAAATATTTCAGAATGCATTAAAAAAATAAGAAAAATTATTTTATGCTTAACCCTACCTTTATATTTCTAAAATATTTGTTCTTTGTCTAGGTCTTGGTTTTCTTTCTGCCATAAGAAATCTCTAACAAATTTTGGTAGTGTAGATATGTTATCAATAGATTCTATCAGAAATTGTTTGGGACAGTTTTGGTCAAGATGTCTGTGTAGGTCAATGCAGTACTCCAATCCTCCCACAACCACATCAAAATTACAATGCATTGGAAGTGGATTTGAGGGGCCTGTTGCTTGAGGGAGTTGCCTAATAATCCAATATGTGAATGGCCTACTTGTCTGTTCCCCAACAGAGGAACTGGGCCATAAACGTGTAGTGTGGGTCCTGAATTGTTTTCCACCATTGATCGAGGATAAATACAGAAAGCATTACAGGAGTATAAAAACAAACTTAAAGCTAACACACAAACAAGTGAAATCAGGGTAGTCTATTTAAAAACCCTAGAAGGGTTCACTTCAGGTCCTACTAAACACCCAAACTGCAATAACCCTCACGGGGATAGCCAGTTGCATCCATCTATCTCAAATTAAACCTGTTTCTCATAAGTCTCCGCAGGGACCACAGCCTGAGACCTACACTTGTGAACCCATCAAGGACCTCAAACTTCTTCTCAGAAAAACAAAAACCTATTACAGAGAAGCAACACAACAATTAGGCCTTAATGTGATTGTCTTTACACTCTTTCTACCGGCCTGTCAATATGCTCGGCCCCCTCCCAGAAAGGAAATGTTTTGTCTCTGTTGGATTTAACCCTTATTGAATAAGGCCCCAGATCGCCCGCTCACAAACACTGCTCTTGGAATTTTCCTCACCACAAGCCCTATATCCTGGAGGAATTCCTAACTCAGGGGACAAATCAAACTTCATACACACCTGCCTTCCAAAGCAGGCTATTCCTAGCCCACCTTTAGACAAAAACTTACCAAAAACAGCTTACAACTAAGGCAGGCCATCCTATCAAGTTAACAAATCCCTCCCACAAGAAAGAGAGGAATGTATCACTCTGCACCACAGGTCATGAGTCCCCATATATTTTGGACTGAAGAGGGGCACTATGTTTATTGAATTCACAATATTATGCTATTATAATAGCATAATAGACCCCCTGGTCGCAGCCTCACTGGCAGCACAAGGATTACAATGGTGGGGTAATAAATACGCAAGAACCAAGCAACTAGTCAATGGCAGACATGTCTCTGGGTAGAAACCCAGCCAGTTAAACTGCCAGATACTGCTTTGATTGCAGAAATATTCCCTTTGACAGAAGTCTATCAGACTTGTGGGTCTCAGGCATACTGGACCCTCTTTCCACAGGGGAGAGGAATCTGCTCCCTCGGGTATAGTCTTCCTGATGTTTCCATAGTGTGGGAAAATACATCCCTCCCGTTACAAGGACAAGGGCATCTTTTCAAAGGGTGGTTCCATTATTCCTATAATATCACTTATTGGGATCCTCTCTGCCATAGGAACAACAGTAGGGGAGCTTCGTTAGGAATCCACCACCACCTATCACAAGAAACAGCCAAGTAATTAATTAAGACAGGGGAAACGCTTGCAGCACTCCAAGAGCAGCTGGTTGCATTAGCTGGAGTTGCCCTCCAAAATCAAAGGGCATTAGACCTCCTCACAGCCTCAGTAGGAGTATCGTGTTTATACCTCAAGGAAGAGTGGCACTTCTATGTTAACAAATCAGGACAAGTCCAACAAAACATCCAAAGCATCCTTGAATCCACATCTGGGATCAACAGTTCAACCTCTTTTTGGGACTCAAATTCATGGTTTACGTCTTTATTTCTTCCCTTTGCAACACCGTTACTAATTATACTACTAACATTACTATTTGGACCCACGATAATCAACTTACTAAGTAAATTTATCTCTTCTAGAACAGACGCTGTAAGGCTACACATGATCTTCACGAAGAACTTTTGGCCTTTGGAACTCAGTCTCGGGACAGCTATCACAGGCTGATAGGAGGGCACCTCTCTCCTCTGACTTACAGTCAGCAAGCAGATGGAACCCAGAAAAGGCTCAATAGCCTTTTTTACTGCAGGAAGCAGCCAGAGTGGTCATTGCCCCAAAGCCCCCAAATTTGGGTTCTGACTGCTTGAGGGAGGAATCTTAGGACAGACATCAAACCAAGGCAAGGATGAGGAGGGAGACATGACTTACCCATTGATCCAGCAATCCTGAGCCCAATGTCCCCAAAGATTTGAGCTTCTATTACTGGAGAGGGGAATGTTACAGTAGAATGAGCAGCCAGAGGGGAAATAAAGGCAGGGCCCTCACCATTACAATCTAACGAAGAACTTATTATGGGAGGCTAAAGGCAAAAGCTCACACATTGACCCAGGAATCCCGAGCCTGGTCCGATAAGGCTGCCAGGTGTCCCCAAAAACAAGTGAAACTATCATAGTGTAGGAGAGGGGGTGCCCTTGAAAGTCTGTGTGTATCATCTCCACTAGCTGGGAAAGGGAAAACCTTGAGTACATGTATTCATCCCAAGGCCTGGAAGGGGAAAGGAGAGGGGTACTAGAGCTCCCAAGGAAAATATCCATAAAACAACATTGGTTAACTACCTGCCTCCCACCATGTATATAAAATGAACAAACAGAGTCTGAAGCAAGATAAGGATTCAGGCTAACGGACTCCACACATGCCTACGTTTGGGTAGTCACATCTTCCCGGGGGAAGCTGGCACCACATTTACCCATCAATCAATATGTAACTCCCTCATCCCCACCCACCAACTATGTAAGTCCTCAGAACAACAGACTCATTCTCTAGGCTTCTTGGCTCTTTTGACACACCATGGGGAAGGGAATGCCCTGGCCAGCCAGCTTCTGGCCACTCTCTTTTGGGCACCGAGCCTCTGGTCAGCCTACTTTTGCCACCCTTGCTTTGCTTTTCTATTAGAGCTTAGCACTAATAAACTGCTTGCACACTAGTAGACTTGCGGCCTTGTAATTCTTCACTGCGTAATAAGAAGAACTGAGCTTCTGGGGGTTTCTCCCATAACAAAATTACAGAAAACCATCCTTTAAAATCACCAGAAATCTAGCTGAAAGAAGTCCTGCAACTAAAATCTAAAGAAGAAGCCATGTTAAGACAAGTAGGTGGGGCAGAGATATGAAATGGGCTGGTCCCACATGCACACATAGGCATTAAAAATGGGGAGGGATATCTCACCTGCAGAGGTCCCCCTGAGGAATAAGAGACCCAAGCCCCTGACTAGGCCTTCCACCCCAGGCTTCCAGTGCTCGGAAAAGAAGTCCCCATAACTTCTGGCAGAAAAAAGACAAAAGGAATTTTGGCTGAGTGAGATGGAGGGCTTTAGAGTCCCAGGCAGTTCCTCTTAAAGGGCTCGCACATAAACTTACTCAGATTCACTTTCTCTGAGCTCCATCATGGAGACAGTAGCTAGAAGGAGGTAATTGAATTGTCTGCCACCAGGGTGAAAGTTGCTGTGGCGCCTTTCTCCCAGACAGAAGTGCTGACAGAGACTATTTTTCCTATTCTGAGCCCTTCCCCTACGGAGCCTGAAGGTAGGCAGCATTTCTGAGTCTCCATCAACTGGCTAACACTTTTGGCCCAACCCTGTAATTACCTGAGACTCTTCCCCACCCACATTGTGGGACCACTGAGCCATTTACAGTGGCTTTTCTACACCAAAGACCTATCTGGGCTCATGCTTCAGATTTTCCTAAAATCTCTCAGACAAGCAGTATCTGGACTCAGCATGCCATGTGCTTCTCATTAAGTGGCCCCAGGCCCAACACTAGCAGCATCCAGCCTTGGTTAACAGCTTGGCCTCTCTTGGACACCTCCAAGCCCCACACAAGTAGCAGCCACCTTCAGAACACTCTATAGCTCATATTGGGTATCCCCATGCAGGACATAGATAGCGGCTGACCATGGCCTGCACCTTCCAGGAGACCCAACAGCCAGGGCACCCTGTGGACAGCTTCAGACCACATTAAAGAACCACCGAACCATCTCCACAGGTGATACACTGAAGGGGCAGACTCAGAAGGCATCAGAGCCCAGCTGAAGTAAGTCCTATTCCTTGGGATCAGGTTTTGCACAACTGATCCTCCACAGTGGTCATAGCAAGTCCTCACAGCCAATTGGCCTGGGGATAAATTCTTCCCATTGAGGTGCCAATAGCAATCAAGACTCACCTACAACAGGAGGGGACACACAGCCCACGTAAGTGGGGCACACTGAGAGTGCCCAGCTCAGGAAATTGGGGAGTCTGTGCCACTGGGCCCTACAGGATACATACTGCATAAGGCCACTCTACCAAGCCCTGGAGACAGAGAAACTCTATCTAATATAGAAACAAACACAGGAAGGCTGCTAAAATGAGAAGACAAATAAACACGTCCCAAATGAAAGAACAGAATACAGCTTTAGAAAAAGAGTTAAACAAAATGTAGACAAGCAATCTATCTGATACAGTTGAAAACATTGGTTATAAAAATGCTCAAAGAACTTAGGGGAAAAGTAAATGAACTTCATAAGAACTTCAACAAAGATGCAGAAAACATAAAAAAAGGAGAAAACATAAAAAAAGAACCTGTCATAAATGAAGAATACATTAACTAAAATGAATAATAAATTACAATGAATCAGCATGGAGTAGATGAAGCAGAGGATCAAATAAGCAATTTAGACAAAATAAAGCAGAAAATATCCAATCAGAAACAAAAAAAGAAAAAAAAAGAATCCAAAACATGAGACAACTTCAAGCTTATTAATATTTGTATCATGGAGGCATTGGAAGGAGAAGAAAGAGAGCAAGAAATTGAAAACCTGTGTAAAAAATGATAATGAAAAACTTCCCCAACATAGTGAAGGAAATAGACATACAAGTCCAGGAAATACAGAGTCCCAAACAAGAGGAAACCAAAGAGACCCACACAAAGATGCATTGTAATTAAACTGCAGAAAGTTTAAGACAAAGAGAAAATTTCTCTTTGGTTATAATTAGAATGCTTATAATTACAAAAACATCCAGAGAAAAGCAGTTAGTTACCTACAGGGAAGCTCCCATAAAAAAATGTCAGCTGATTTCTCAATAGAAACTTTGTAGTCCAGAAGGAAATAGCAAAAAATATTGGAAGTGATGAAAAGCAAGGACCTACATAAAGGGAATTCATGCATCTCACCGTGGGAAATGTAGCTCCAATGTTTCACGTTTAAGAGAGAAAAACACTCCTGTGGAATATGGGAAGGGAAGCAGGACCCACATGTGTAACAGCGGAATTTCCTGTGGGTAAATTAGGATGGCATATTTCCTAGAGCTAAAACTTGCTCATGCTAAAACCTCTCTCTCCCTGGATCAAAAGAACTTATGTTAATGCATGCCTAGCTTCCTCAGACCAGTGTTGATAATCCTTTTGTGTTCAGCCCAAGCCTGTTGTCTTTCCATTTGCAGATCTCTCCTTTTGATGTACCTTCCTGGATGTCTATCGCCTAACTCGAATCTACAATCTATGCATAGTTAATGAAGACCATTCTGATGAAATGTCCCCTAAAACAGCAATAAAAGACCAATCAAAACGAGGCTCGGGGTTGCATATCATAAGGGAGTGGTTGCGTGGTCCCGGATGTCTCTAGTCCAGTGTATTCCGTGTGAGTTTATTCATGTGTCTGTCATAGCGTATGAATTCTGCGGGCCAGAATTTACAACACCTACAACCTAGATGACTCTATCCAGCAGAGCTATCATTTACAATGGAAGGGCAAATAAAGCACTTCCTAAACAAGGTAAAACTAAAGGAGTTCATCACCACCAACCTGATATTTTCTTCTTCTTTTTTAAGAAGGAGAAAAAATCAAAATTATGAATAATAAAATGAAAATAAATACATATCTATCAACAATTACTTTACATGCAAATGGTTTGAATGGATTAAATGCAAACAGATCAAAAGACATGTACTGGCTGAAGATAACAAAACAAGACCCTGACATAGGCCGTCTGCTAAACACTCACTTCAGATTGAAAGACACACGGAGACTGAAAGCAAAGGGCTGGGAAAAAGTATTTCCTGAAATGTTTTTTCAAGAAATATCTTCAAAACAAACAAAAACCTGGAGTAGAAAGATATGTGCCAGACAAATTAGACTTTAAACAAAGGCTATAACAAGGACCCAGCAATTCCACTTCTGGATGTTTACTGAAGAAACCCAAAACACTAAATCAAAAACCATGTACTTTTATGTTTATTGCACAATTATTTTCAATAACTAAGATATAGAAGCAACCTAAGTGCCCATCAACAGATGAAATGCATATATATACAATGGAATATGACTCAGCCATAAAGAAGAATGAAATATTGCCATTTGCAATGACACGGATGGACCTAGAGGGTATTGTACTGAGTGAGATACATAAGGCAGAGAAAGACAAATGCCAAGTGATTTCACTTATAGGTGGAATTTTAAAAACAAAATAAATGAACAAGCCGAACAGACAAACTCATAGATACAGAGAACAGATGGATGGTTGTCAGAGGGGAGGAGAGTTGGGCAACTAGGTAAAAAAGTTGAAGGGATTTAAAGTACAACTTGTGAGTTACAGAATAGTCACAGGTTTCTAAAGTACAGCATAAAAAATATAGTCAATAATGTTGTAACACTTTTGTATGGTGTCATATGGGTACTAGATGTATCAGGTGTTCACTTAGTAAGTTATATAAATGTTTAATCATGGGGTTGTACACCTGAATCTAATATAATATTGTATGTCAACTATAATTTAAAAATAAAAATATTTTTAAAGTCAAAAGTAAAAGAAATTGGAAAAAAATTTCTTTATTTTGAAGGATACTTAGTAAGATTTATAATCCTAGTTTAATATATTTTTCTTTAAACAGTTTATGTATATTTCAATTTCATATTCTTTGTATCATTTTTAATAAAAAGTACATATAATTCTTTTTTTTATTTTTTTATTTTTATTTATTTTTAGAGAGAGGGGAAGGGAGGGAGACAGAGAGGGAGAGAAACAGCAATGTATGGTTGCCTCTCACATGGCCCTCACGGGGACCTGGCCTGCAACCTAGGCATGTGCCCTGACTGGGAATCAAACCGGGACCCTTTGGTTCCCAGCCCGCGCTCAATCCACTGAGCTACACCAGCCAGGGCCATATAATTCTTATAGTTGGCATTTTTACATAATATGTGAAATTTATCCCCCTTTTCCCTTCTGGTTATTTTTTTTTTAAGATTTTATTTATTTATTTTAGAGAGAGAGGAAGGCAGGGAGACAGAGAGGGAGAGAAACAGCAATGTATGGTTGCCTCTCACATGGCCCCCACTGGGGATCCGGCCCGCAACCCAGGCATGTGCCCTGACGGGGAATCGAACCAGGACCCTGTGGTTCCCAGCCCACGCTCAATCCACTGAGCTACACCAGCCAGGGCCCTTCTGGTTATTTTTTATTGTGTTTCTCTTTATCATTAGTTTTCAGAAGTTTTATTATAATGCATCTCACTACTACTTTCTGTTTTTCTTGATTTTCTTGAATATATCTAATATTTTCATCAAATCAGGGATTTTTTGTTTCCATTATTACTTCAAATAATTTTTCTGGTCTTTCCTTCACATCCTCTTTTTATGAGATTCTTATTAAACCAATGGTGGATTATTTTATATTGTCCCACAGACTACTGAGATTTTTTTTAGTACCTTTTGATACTTGTATTTTAATTTAGATAGTTTCTCTTGCTCTTTATTCACATTCATTGGTTTGATACTTTTTTCTGAAGTGACTTATCTGTTATTCAGCCATAGAATGAAGTTTTATTTAGTATTTTGTACTTATCAGCTCTAGAATTTCATTTGGCTCTTTCTTATAGTTTTCATTATATTTACATTTCCTCAAAATTGATATATATAATTCATTAGTGATATGAATCATTTATGATGATTTGATTCATATATATGAATCACAGGTGATCCATACATACAAGTCATATATATGAACTAATCATATACATTGGTGTATGTATATGTGTGTGTGTGTGTGTGTGTGTGTGTGGCAAAACGAGCCAAGAAACCAAGAGAATGAGTCAATTTAAATGTCTTAAAGTCAGCGTATCCTTATTTCATAATATCTGTTATTTATGTGTTTGATTCTATTAAATGCTTTTTCCTTCGTGTTATGGGATATAAGTTTCTGCCTATTCACTTGTGTAGAAATGTGCAAGTACACTGGACATTATAAATATTGTTATATGTGTGGATTATTTTTCTTTTTAAAATGTGTTAAGTTTTGGTTTGGCAAGCACTTAATATATTTGATTAGCTTGATCCTTTTGGGGCTTATTTTCCACCTTTGTAAACAGAAGTATAAAGAAACCTTTGTTGTAGAACTGGTTTAGCCCTGCACCTAATTTATGGCCTTTCTGAAATCTCTATGGAATACTACGTATATTCAACCAGCTCTCTACACAGTGGTTACATATCATAAATCCTCCCAATCCTATGAAATCTAAGAGTACAGGTTATAGACCTTGGACATTAATCTTCTCTTGGTAATTACCCTTTGCCTGACCTAATTGTGTACCATTCTATGTATGTGTTGCTTAGAATTAAAACCAGGATCCAAGGGAATCCCTTATAGATTTAATTACACAGCACCTCGAATCCCAGCTTCCTCGCTTCTCTGAACCTGACTCCTCAGCTTCGCACGTTTTCAAGTCTCCGACTGAGTTCATGTTTGCTGGGCTGGGTTTGCCCACAGCAAATGCTTCCAGGTTAACCACAGTAACAGAAAAACCAACACAATGAGAGATAACTTTACAGTTCACCTCCTGTTTTTTTTTTGTTTGTTTGTTTTTTCCTCGTGGGATGCAGGCTTATGCTGGTTTTGTTTTCCAGTATGTGAAAATGATAGTCATTTATATATTTCCTCCAGTTTTCTGATTGTTCTAGAAGATGAGCTACCTTAATATCAGTTCCTTCATCATGGCCAGAAGCAGATATCCTAGTCAACATATTTTAATTACTGCTGTTTTTTGCTATATGAGGGTTGGAGCTCGGCCTCTAATTCTTTTATTTCTTCATTTCTAACACCTAGCTGAGTGTTTGTTATGTTGCCTGAGGCCCATAAATGAAAATATTATTATTTAGCTCTGAAAATAGACTGTATAAAAGGTATAGATTTATATATACATTACCTGTATTTAGATGTGTTTGAAGGTATATTCAATTTCATTACTAAGAAAGTATTATTTCTCAACCACATATACAAAATATTTGCCATATTCCTAAGGAAAGTACTCCCTTTACTGAATTGATACTGATACTTTTTGTCTTTTTCTAATATGTATTCTTTGTGGTTTGGTTACTTGCCCCTGTATTCTGCCTGATCAGCATTTTGCTCTGTTCCCATTGTGATAATAAGAGAGATGATAAGTCCAGGTTGCTTTGAAAACGTAACACATTCCAGGCGGAGTACCACCTGAAATTGGATTCCCTTGTGGGGTAGGAAATAAATGACATGGCATGTCCCGTATGATTTTTAACAAATAGTTTCTACGATATAAGGCCCAACTTGTATTATTAAAAATGTTAACACCTGCTCTCTGTGGGCTACATCTTCTTTGTAATTTGTGTTTTGCTTCCATCCCAAGTCCCGTTCTTTCATGAAGAGACTTCATAGTCACGAATCCATAGTAAGTTAAATCCCTCTTTCCTTACTACTTGTGAATTCTAGAGTTGATAACTTCCGGGCATTCACTGATAACTCTGTTTTCCCATATTTGTGATTTGGATGTCTCTACTTTAAAAATTATTCCATGTTTTCCAGTTATTTCTGAAAAAAAAAACAACTTAAATTTTAAAGTACATTTTCCTGGAACCATTTATTTTGCTTCATTTTTTATAACCCTGGCAGCATTAGACTTTCCTCCTTCAGTTACATTCATTCAGTAGATTCTTAATTGTAGTAATAGAAAAAGAATTAAATATACTGCTTACAATTTCTTGAATCATATGGACCTATTCTCATTTAACAGGTGTATAATTTTAGGTAAATTACACAATCTTTCTATCCCTCAGAATTCTTACCTGTACAAGAGTGCACAAGCCTGCTATGAGAATTAAAGGAGTATTCATGTTTTAGAATGTTTCAGTACTTAGAGTAGTCCCCAGCAATATAAATGCTTTCAATAAATGTGATATAATATGTAATGATGCTCCTGCTATTCTTTCTCAACAATCAATTACAAAACAAAATTTTAGAGGCGATTGGGGCTTTAAGAGAAACATTTAATCTTTGCATGAGCAAAACTGTATTGGCTACATTTGTAGACATTTAATATTAGGTTGCCTACCAAGGGAACTTTGAAAGTGTATCACAGTCATTTACAATCCACATGTCAATATTTGCCAATCTGTAGGCACAAATTATTAAATGAATTATTCATTTTCTCTATATCAAAACAAGTATGTATTTGTCTATATCCTTGATTAAAATATAAGTATAAAGAATATCTGTTTGTTTACTTTTATACCCTCTTTGCCTGGGGTCACCAACTTCTGGGCCATGGACCTTTACCAGGTGGGCCTGTTAGGAATCAGGCTCCACAGCAGGAGGTGAGCTTGGATGTAATATGCTTGAATCATCCCCCCACCCATCTGTGGAAAAATTATCTTCCACAAGATTGGTCCCTGGTACTGAAAAGGTTGGGGACCATTGCTGTATCTGTATGTCTTACACAGAGAGTTGCACATGCCGAACATCCAATAAATGCTAGTAAATAAAATGTAACACATATCCAAGTGTTTCACTGCTAATACTTTGAATGTTTAAGTGCAGAATTGGTAGTTCTAGTGATTTTTGAGATTTTTTTCACATAATATAGTACATGCTTTGTAATGTTTAATTAAAAACAAACAAAAAAAAAACTTCCCTGGATGGTATGGCTCAGTGGATTGAGTGCTGGCCTGTGAACCAAATGGTAACCGGTTTGATTCCCTGTCAGGGGACATGCCTGGGTTGCAGGCCAGGTCCCCAGTAGGGAGCATGTGAAAGGCAGCCACACATTGATGTTTCTCTCCCTCTCTTTATCCTTCCCTTCCCCTCTTTCTAAAAATAAATAAATAAAATCTTTAAAAAAAAAAGAAAACAAACTATGTAGACACTATATTCATCTATAAGCTTGACCTAAATTATTCATAATTACAAAAGATTAATAAGCCATAAAATAAACATAGATTCATTTTACTGTTATTATTGTCATTGTTCCAACTTAAAAATCACATCCTTGATTTATTAATTTAAAAAGGAGACTTGTGCAGAGAAGAAGTAACCCATCATGGTGGATGTTTCCAAGGACTCTAACTCCTGAGAGTCATAGAGAAAGTAAAGATCAGTTTTAATTCAAGCTCTGTCTCTATGAAAGTGAGGGTTGATTAGTCAATTCAGTTCAGACCATCAAAGAACTACGGCATAACGAGAACCTCAGCTACTGGCATTTGAAGATCAAATCAGTAAATGATAATATAGAAGTCAAGCCGGTCTGAGACTGTTACAAAGTCTCAGGTTGTGATGCCCTTTGAGAATTCCTGGAGAGGCATTTTTAAGTCTATTTTATGTCTTAAAATAGAATATTGTTTTCGATGATCTGTGATCTTTTACTCCATGGAACAGTATAAAGGAATAGAAGCAAAATAGGTTGAAAAAGAAATCTAATTTTACAAAATAATTGGATAATGTTTTTGTTTTGTTCCTGCAGCCTTAGAGACCATCTTCTGATCTTCGCCATGGGAGGAAGCGTGGAGTTAACGGCTTGACCATTGTTAGGCCCCTCGGGTGGATTTCAAGCCAGCGGATACCTTTCATAACCACTTAGAATACATGCCAATTTCAGTTATTGGCAGTCACTTATATGTCCTGCCTAGCTTAGTATTGCAGCAGGTTAGGAAAATACCCAATGAAGCACCACTTTGAGATAGAACTGAATACCTGGGATATAACCAAATTTAAAAGAAGAAATAGGCTACGGTTTGGAATGATTCGAGTATAGAGCAAAACATTGATTAAGTCTCATGAAACACTGATTTATATCACTTGCCAGTAATTTAAAAATACCCTCAATAAATATAGGCTTAAAATTTAAATTTCCTCCTGAGAAACTATAATTTTATGATAAAATTGAAAAAAAAAACATAATCTTAATTACACATGTATTCAAATATTTGGTCCATCTTCATTTTTTCTTAATTTGTTTTTAATTACTTCTATAGTCAGTGATATAACCAAAAAAAAAAAAAATCAGCTTTCAGCCCTGGCCAGAGACTGGTTGGAGCACTGACCCATAGTCTAAAAGGGCTGCTGATTCAGTCCCAAGTGTTTACAGGAGACAATCAATCAATGCCATGCATTGACACTCTCTCTCTCTCTCTCTCTTCCCCTCCATTTTTCTCTCAAATCGATAAACATATCTTTGGATGAAGATTTTAAAAATTCAACTTTCATTCACTTTAAAAATGCAATCATAGTTCTATTATTCTCTCTGGCACCAAACTCTTACGCAGATAACACACACTGTACAGTCATTGGTTCAGTTCCATCTGCTTCTACCACAGTTTGTAATTTCCTTTTCAATTCTTATTTGGCCACAAATTATACTATTATTTTTCTAGTCAGAAGAACTCCTATCTCTTCGGATGGCCTTTATTTTATTAGATTGAGATGATTTTGATAGTATCCATGTTTTCCCTTCAATTTCAGTTAAGAGTGCATCTTTTCCAGTAAGAAATAGTGTGTCTCGTCTGCAAGGAAATTAGTACCAAACTATAAAATGTAGATGACTTCTTATCTCTTTTTAAATAAATATTTTCTTAAACTTCACAGTAGTTTTAAATAAGCTTTTCTCTTCTCAAAACTTTTATAATATGAACTTTACTGAATAGAAAATGCATACAATTATTACTTTTAAGGCTATTTTTCCTCCCATTCAGTTTTTTTTTCTTTTTTGGTAATAAAAGAATGCCATTCATATTGATAAGTAGTTTTCTTATATCTTTATAAAATCTCTATTATTTTATTATAAAGATATTCAATTATAAATATCTTATTTTATTATAAAGATATTCAATTATAAAATATCTTAGTTACCTCTCTATTCCTCTAGTTTAGAAAAAATTATCTGAAGTTAGGAAGTCAGTTGATGAGGTTTTCAAGTAAAGGTACGGATTACATATACGGTACAACATTGCAATTTTGTAACAATATAATTGCTACATAATTATAAAATATAGGCATTAATCAGTAGTCTTAAATTCTCTCGTATCTACCTCAGAGACCATTTCTAACATTCACAATGACAACTCTCCTCAGTATTTTAAAATAGTTTCTATTAATTGCATCTTCTCTTAAACCTTAAAATTGGCAACACATTTAGTGCTGTCCCTACCAGGGCTGGCCCTCAGTATGCACAGATTCCGTATTCATACTATTCAACCACTTTCACTCAAAACTTCTTTTTACAAAAATATGTTTTTGCTGACATGTACTGTGGTTAGGACATACTGTATGTACTATGTAGTTAGTACATGTACTATGATGATTGCATCATACCGAACATTTGTACTGACCATGTACTAACATTTTCCTTGTCATTATTTTCTAAAGAATAAAGTGTGACAACTATTTACATAGTATATACATTGTATTAGGTACTATAAGTAATTTAGAGATGATTTAAAGTATACTGGAGAATATGCACAGTTTATATGTAGATAGTACACAATTTTATATTAGGGATTTGGTATCTGTGGGGTTCCTGGAACCAATGCCCTCAAATATTGAGAGATGACAATATTACGAAAGACGGTATACCATAAAAGAGACATCTTAAATTGTCCCCTTAAAGATTTTCTTTTTATTTCATCTATTTCTTTCCCATTTTGAAAATATTCTGGTTATTTCATTTAAAGCTGTTTATTAACTAAGAAAATATGACCATGTAAACATATGCGTTTGTTGTATGTATCATGAAGTAAAAACTCTTGAACAAGAATTTCTAAAATATGTTCCAAAAATACTGGTTTCTCAGGCTTTAATAGATATCATTTGCAATATTAGTACAATTTTCATTACTGTAGAAATTCAATTCAGTCTAATATATATTAAATCAAAGCCAGGAATGCTCTGTGCTATATTTCCTCAACATTTTTATCACAGATAAAAATTTTCTAGAAGCATCTTTCAAATAAAGTACCCCATGTAATGTTCCTCAAGAAAGCCTAATCTAAGTAAACAGATTATTTTTGTCCTATGCTACAGAAAAAAGTACAATTGTGGTAATTAAATAATATCCACTGGTACCTACCTCCTTGATTGAGGAAAAGATATTTTGTTTAGTTTTTATCCCCAAATTTTCTATTTTGTGATGTGTTCAACTTGTAAGCCATCTCAAATAATTTTGACTGAAAATATTTTGTTAATTCCCTTTCCCACCACAAACAAGTAAATTTTATTCATCTTTATGTTCGGCCACAATATACCTGGTTTACATATCTATTTACTTATCACACTAAATAGAGTTTACCAGTCTACTTGTCTTTTTCCTACACCAGAACTCTAATCATTTCAATATCAGAGTTTGGATCTTATTGTAATTGTATATGTCACAATAGCCCAGTGCTTGTCACACTCAATAAACATCGAACATAGAAAGTAATTAAGTTTCTACCTTGTTTATATGGATATTGTCTAATCGATATGTCTAATTGTATCTCTTGTCTTTTGAAGAATTACTGCTATTAATTAACAAATGTGGGAATTCATTCTAGTGTCAAATTCTGTATTTAAATATGTTTATCCACTCCCCCAATAAATTTTGACTGTACACCTCAAACATTTTGTCACCAGATGACTATTGGTTACTTTTTTTAGTACAGTTTTTCTCTTTCAACTTTATATTTGTATCGAAAGAGAATGAAAATCATGATGATTACAGTACAGAAAATTAAGTTCTGCATGGCCAAATTAGACTGACACATTATTTCATTTCTTCCTTAGATTATTTCCATCATATCTAATAAAAAATAAACAAAATATTTGAGGCATTTAAAAGTCTTTTTTATATCTCTTTTTAGAAGAAGAAATTTTAGTTAGAAAACAAAGAGAAAATACTAAAAATTAGTAATATGTAAAATAAGTACCATAAAGTAAAATAGGTTTGAAGTCAAATGTTTAAAAATTTAGAAATTTATTTCACACTGAGCAAAAAAACATCTTCCAAAACATGCCTAAAATGTAGACATCTGTTAAAACTATATCTACTCATTATTCTTTTAAATAGAACCATTTACCTATGTGAAGATTCTTAATTTTGTTTATAAATACATAAAATAAAAATTAGATTATGATGTAAACAAATAATATGGAATTATTTTTAGTAAGATGTTTTAAAAATAAATTTGTAACAGAACATATGGGCTTTGTTAGCACATTAAATAATAAGATCTAGTATATTAACTAATCACTGTAATTTTATTTTATTTTTCTGGAAGATTTTTTAAATTTATCTTTTTTTTAATATATTTTTTAAATTTATTTATTTTAGAGAGAGGAAGGGAGTGAGACAGAGAAGGAGAGAAACAGCAATATATGGTTGCCTCTCACATGGCCCTCACTGGGGACCCGGCCCGCAACCCAGGCATGTGCCCTGACGGGGAATCGAACCGGGACCCTCTGGTTCCCAGCCCGCGCTCAATCCACTGAGCTACATCAGCCAGGGCTTAAATTTATCTTTTATTGTTCACTTACACTTGTCCCACCTTTTCCCCAGTTGTTCTCCCCTGCCCAGCCCAATCTCCCTTCCCACAGTCAATCACCGCACCATTGTCTGTGCTGATGAGTCCTCTATTTATTTTCCTTGGCTTGCCCTATCCCCTTCCCTCCTCCAACCCCAGGTATCTCCTTCTGCCCTCCCCTCTGGTCACTGTCAGTTTGTTCTTTATTTCCATGTATCTGGTTCTATTTTGCTTGTTGGTTAATTGTGTTGATTAGGTTCCACTTATAAGTGAGATCATAGGGTATTTGTCTTTCATTGCCTGACTTATCTCATGTAGCATAATGCTCCCCGGTTCCATCCATACTGTCCTGAAGGGTAGGAGCTCCTTCTTTCTTTCTGCTGCATAGTATTCCATTGTGTACAGGTACCATAGCTTTTTTAAATAATTCATTTAATGATGGGCACTTAAGCTATTTCCAGTGCTTGGCCTTTGTAAATTGTGCTGCCAAGAACATTGGAGTGCATAGGTTCTTTTGAATTGGTGTTTCAGGATTCTTAGGGTATAATCCTAGCAGTGGAGTCACTGGATCAAAAGGAAGTTCCATATTTAAGTTTCTGAGGAAATTACATACTGTTTTCCACAGTGGCTGCACCAGACTGTGTCCCAACAGCCCTGTACCAGAGTTCCCTTTACCCCATAATCTTGTCAGCACTTGTTACTTTGTTTATGATGGCCATTCTCATTGGTATGAAGTGGTATCTCATTCTGGTTTTAATTTGCCTCTCTATAATACCTAGTGATGTTGAGCATTTTTTCATGTGTCTATAGGCCCTCTGTATGTCTTCCTTGGAGTAGTATCTGTTCAGGTCCTTTGCCCATTTTTTAAATTAGATTGTTCATCTTCCTAGTGTGGAGTCATGTGAGTTCTGTATATACTTTGGAAACCAAACTCTTGTCCAAGGTATTATTGACATATATGTTTTCCCATATGATTGGTTCCTTTTTGATGTTGATGTTTTCTTTAGCTGTGCAGAAGCTTTTTAATTTGATGTAGTCCCATTTGTTTATTCTTTCCTTTATATCTTTTGTCCTAGGGGATGTATTGGTGAAAATATTTATGTGTGATATGTCTGAACTTTTCCTGACCATGTTCTCCTCTAGGATTTTATGATGTCATGACTTATATTTAAGTATTTTATCCATCTTAAGTTTATTTTGATGTATGGTGTAAGTTGAGAATCTAGTTTCATTTTTTTGCATGTACTTGTGCTGATCACCCAACACCATTTGTTGATGAGGCTAATTTTACTCCATTTTATGCTTCTGCCCCTTTTGTCAAATATTAATTGACTATATTGACCTGGGTGTATTTCTGGACTTTCTATTCTGTTCCATTGATCTATGTGTCTGTTCTTATGCCAGTGCCAGACTGTTTTGATTACAGTGGCTTTATAATATAGTTTGATGTCAGGTATTTTGATCCGTCCTACTTTGTTCTTTTTTCTCAAAATTACTAAAGCTATTTGTGGTCATTTATGGTTCCATATAAATTTTTGAAATATTTGTTCTATACCTGTGAAGCATGTCATTGGTATTTTGATATGGATTGAATTGAATCTACACATTGCTCTAGGTAGTATGAATGTTTTAAAGATGTTAATTTTTCCAATCCATTAACAAAGCATATGCTTCCATTTGTTTGTATCTTCCTTAATTTCTTTCTTCAGTGTTCTGTAGTTCTCCAAGTAATAGTCTTTTTCCTCCTTGGTTAAGTTTATTCCTAGATATTTTATTTTTATTGTTGCTATAGTAAATGATATTTTTTCCTAATTTCTGTTTCTGTTATTTCATTGTTAAGTGTACAAAAATGCCTTCAATTTCTGAAAACTGACTTTGTATCCCACTGTTTTTCCAAATTCATTTATTAGATCAAGTAGTTTTTTGGTGGAGTATATAGAGCTTTCTATGTACACTGTCATGTCATCTGCAAACAATGACAGTTTTACTTCTTCTTTTCCAATTTGGATGTCTTTTATTTCTTTTTCTTGTCTGATCACTGTGGTTAAAATTTCCAACACTATGTTGAATAGAAGTTGTGACAGTAGACATCCTATCGTATTCCTGATCTTAGGGAGAAAGCTTTTAGTTTCTTCCCATTGAGTATGATTTGGCTGTAGGTCTCTCATATATGGCCTTTACTATGTTGAGTAATGTTCCCTCTACTCTTACTTTACTGAGTGCTTTTATCATAAATGGGCTTTGTACATTATCAAATATTTTTTCCACATCTATTAATATGATCATGTGATTTTTGTGTTTTCTTTTGTTTATATGATGTATTGCATTTATTGATTTGAATGTATTGTACCATCATTGCATCCCTGGGATGAATCCCACTTGATCATGGTGTATGATCTTTTAAATGTATTACTGGATGTAGTTTGTCAATATTTTGTTACGGATTTTAGTTTCTATGTTCATCGGCAATATTGGCCTGTAGTTTTCTTTCTTTGTTGTGTCTTTATCTGCTTTTGGAATTAGGATAATATTGACCTCATAAAAAGAGCTTGGGAGTCTTCCTTCTTCTTGGATTTTTTGGAATAGTTTGAGAAGGGTAGGGGTTAGCTGTTCCCTAAATGTTTAGTAAAATTCTCCTGTGAAGCTGTCTGGTCCAGGCTTTTGTGTGCCAGGGGTTTTTTGATCACTGCTTCAATTCACTAGCTGTTATTGGTCTATTCAAGCATTCTTCTTCTTGAGTCAGTTTTGGAGGATTATATGCTTATAGAAATTTTTCCATTTAATCCATGTTTTCAAATCTCTTGGCATATTGTTATTCATAGTAATTTCTTACGATTCTTTGTATTTCTGTGGTATCAGTTGTAATTTCTCCTCTTTCACATCTAATTTTATTTATTTGGATCCTCTCTCTTTTTTTCTTGATGAGTTTGGTTAAAGGCTTGCTGACTTTGTTTATCTTTTCAAAGAACCAGCTTTTGGATTTACTGATCCTTTGAAGATTTCTTTTAGTCCCTATGTCATTTACTCCTGCTCTGATCTTGATTATTTCCTTCCTTCTACTCATTCTGGGCTTTGTTTATTGTTGTTCCTCTAGTTCTTGTATATGGTGGGTTAGGTTGTTTATTTGAAATTTTTCTTTTTTTTTTTTTTTTTTTAGATAGGCCTGTATTGCTATAAACTTCCTTCTTGGCACTGCCTTCGCTATGTCCCATAGTTTCTGGGCTATTTTGTGTTCATTTTCATTTGTTTCCAGAAACATTTTGATTTCTTTCTTGACCTCATTGTTTACCCATTCATTGCTTAATAACATACTTTTCAGTCTCCACGGATTTGATTGTTTTTGAGTTTTTTCCTAGAGGTTGGTTTCTAGTTTCAAGCCATTGTGATCTGAGAAGATGCTTGATATGATTTCAATTGTCTTGAATTTGTTGAGGCTTGTTTTGTGTCCTTTCATGTGGCCTATCTTTGAAAACATGCCATGTGTATTTGAAATACTGCATTTTGCCTCTTTGGTGTGAAAGGTTCTGTATATATCTGTTAAGTCCATTTGATCTAGAGTGCTGTTCAGTGCCACATGTCCTTGTTGATACTTTGTTTGGAAGATCTGTCCATTGTTGACAGTGGGGTGTTAAAATCCCTTACTATAATTGTGTTGCTATCTATGTCTTTCTTAAAGTCCTCCAAGATGTTCCTTATATATCTGAGTCCTCCTATGTTGGGTGCATATATCTTTATAATGGTTATATCTTTTCGATGGATTCTTTCCTTAAGTATTATGAAGTGACCTTCTTTGTCTCTTTTAATGGCCTTTGTTTTGAAATCCATTTTTCTGATATAAGTATTGCTACCTCAGCTTTTTCTGTGTGTCTATTTGCTAAGAATATTTTTATTTCAACTCTTCACTTTCAGGCTGTGTATGTTTTTTCTTCTGATGTGGGTTTCTTGTAGACAGCATCTATGCAGATCATGCTTTCTTATCCATTCAGCCACCTAATGTCTTTTGTTTGGAGTATTTAATTCATTTACATTTAATGTTATTTTTGATAGGTCCTTATTCATTGCCATTTTTTCACTTTGTCACTGTGTTCTTCTCTCACCCACTCTTTTTCTTCATCTTCTTAAAGCAGTCCCTGTAGCATTTCTTGCAATGCTGGTTTGGTGGAGTTGTATTATTCTAGTCTTCTTTTCTCTGGAAAATTCCTTATATTGCCCTCTATTTTAAAAACAGTCTTGCTGGGTAAAGCAGTCTTGGCTGCAAGTCTTTGCTTTTCATTACTTGTTATATCCTTGCCATTCCCTTCTGGCTTGTAGTGTTTCTGTTGAGAAATCAGCTGCTAGCCTTTTGGAGCTTCCTTGTATGTTACTTCTTGTTTCTCCCTTGCTGCCTTTAAGATTCCTTCTTTGTGTTTAAAATTTGGCATTTTAATTATGATATCTTTTGGAGTGGGCCTCTTTGGGTTCATCTTTATTGGGACCCCCTGCACATCATGAACTTGTGTGGTTTCTCCCCTCACCATGTTAGGGACATTTTCTGTCATTATTTCTTCAATCACATTTTTTATTCATTGTTCTTTTTTTTTATCCTTCTGGTGTCCCTGTGTGAATGTTGTTATATTTCATGTTGTCCTAAAGTTCCCTTAAATTATCCTCTTACTTTTTTAGTCTTTTTTTCACTCTGTAGCTCTGCTTGCGTATTTCTACCTTGTCTTACAGCTTTCTGATTTGGTCCTATGCTTCATATCCTTCCTATAATTCCTTCTAGTGCATTTTTTTTTTATTTTACTATTGTATTCTTCATTTCTCCCTGGTTCTTATTTATAGTCTCTATTTCCTTTTTCAAGCTGTTGTAGTTACCACCCAGTATCTTGTAGTTGTCACTGAGTTCCTTGAGCATCCTATAACCATTTTTTTCAATTCTATATCTGATAGATTGCTTGCCTCCATTTCATTTAGCTCTTTTTATGAGGATCCCTTATTCCTTGTTGGGAGGTTCTTTCTTTGTTTCCCTATTTTAGGTGATTCTTTTTTATTACTTCTGCATCTCAAGATACTCTGCTTTATCTGCCTCTCTTTTTGTGATGGACTTATGTGGCAGGAGTTTTGTGGGACTCAGTGGTGCAGTCTCTTTAATCTCCTTGTCTGGATGCTCTAGGGTTGCCCTTTCTTCAATTTGTGTGGGCTCTCTTGTTGTACTTGGGCTCTGTTTGTTTGTGGCTCACTAGTTGGTGGTTTCTTCCCTCCTGCTGACTTACTGGTAATCACTCCTGCCTCTTCTTATATGCTGTTGTATAGGTGTTGGTTAACAAAGCAGTATTACCAGAAAACAGAACCCACACCAGCAAAATAAAAATAAAAAATATATATGTGTGTGTGTGTATGTGTGTGTGTGTGTGTGTGTGCCCCTGCCATATCAGCAATATCAACTTTGAGGAAAGATTAATAAAGGTGAAAAGAGATTAAGAATATTATAAGATAGGAAAAAGGAAATATGAGATGACTAAAAGAGGGGAAAATGTTGTTGAATGGGAAGAGGGAGGAGAATCAAAAGGAGTATGGATAGAATCAAGGCAAATAATGGGAAGAACAAAATTTAAAATGTAAGTAAAACACAGAAAGGCAATGGCCAAAATGGGGTAAGAAAAGGGAAGAGTACACTATGAGGCATGAAGTAAAATTAAAAAGGTATTGGACCAATGGGAACAAAATTGCAGAAAAACCACAGCAGGGTCGATAGCAACAACAGCTGAGTGAAGATTAATAAAGATAGAATGGGGATAAGAATATTATACGAAAGAAAAAAGTGAATATGAGATGTCTACAGTAAAGAAAAATGATATTGAGAGGATAGGGGAAGCAAACTAATAAGAGTAAAGAGGAAAGCCCAGGTTGAGAGAGGGGAAAAAATTGAAATAAAATTCCTCACTCAACTGATCAGGGGCAGGGGGAAGGCAAAATAGGGTAATACAAGGGGAGAGTATCCTATGGGATTTAAAGTTCAAATAATGAACAAATAGGAGTTCTGTTGGGGAAGAACAGCAATAACCATGATATCCTCACCCAACTAGCCCAAGTTTATAAAGATAGAAAGGAAAGAAGACTATTGTAAGGGAAAAAAGAACGGGAGCTGACTTAGTGAAAGAAGAGTTTATATGAAGTTAGATGGAGTAGAAATAGTAAGAGTAAGGAACAGGATCGCAACATAGTGTGAGAGAAAATAAAGTTTACAGCAACAGTGGGAAAGGCCAGGAAGATGGCAGAATGGAGTAAGACTAGTGAAGGATGCTTTGTGGGATTTTGAATAACAATAATATAAAAAATATGTATAATCTGAATAAAAAGAATAAAAATAAAAGACCAAGAGTAGTGAGTTAGATGGAATATGAATGAAACAAAAGAAGAAATATTAAAATACTATATGAAAGGAAAAAAAGAAGAAAGAGAAAAAACACACGTAAGTTCTGTGAGGAAGAGTGAGGTGAAATTCATCTGTGCTGACATTCACCTTCTGACTTCTTTCTGGATCTGCCACTGGTTTTTTATCAGCTCAAGGTCCTAGAGTGGGTCGTCCAACTTCTGGCAGCACTACCTGTATGTCCTTCCCCTGCCTCTGGAGGGAACTTCCATTGTGATTGAGTGGGTGAGGACTCTGTATCTACCCTCAGAGGCACTGTTCAGTCTTCTGGAAAACTGTGGGTGCGTTCCTCCTACCTCTGCCCCTCCTATCTTAGTCTGTCCCAGTTTATTTCCAATAATGTATAGTTTCTGATTAAATAGGTATCCATTTCACCATGGCAGGGGTAATCTGTGTAAGAGTGTCAGCTCTCTCCTGCTTGGTATAGACTGCAGCTCTGTGTGCAAGCCAAGACTGGGAGGTGCCCTGAAACCCCTTTCTTGCACCCTTTCTTAACTTCTTGCTTTGATGGCCTCAGTGAAAAATGGCCCTAGGGCCCAGTGTACTTTGTCTGCCTGTTAGGAGTTCGAAATGGTCCCTCTTAGGCATTCCTCTTGCTGTCTTACTCTTGCAGAAACGGCCTTTGGAGTGTTGTTCAGCCTGCTCCCAGGGTTTTGTAGATCCTCCCCTCTCCTGGCGAAGATAGGGAACTGGGTTCAATCTTCCCTTCCTGGAGGTTCCCCCAGGTAAGAGGTTCAGTCTGACCTCAATTAACCTCAAGTGCACAGTTCCCAGCCCACCACCCTGACAGCATGCTGAGGCCCACACTCTCCATTCCGTGTGGCTGCGTCATGCTGGGGCAAAGAAACCACCTCACTTTGCACCCCTTTGATCAAACCATCCAGGTGCGCTGAGTGGGAGCAGAGAGCGCCCACAACCCTCCTTCCTTGTTGGCCAGGCAGCTGCATGTGCGGGATCCCTGCACAGCAAGCCTCAGCTCCCCTTTAGAAAAAAGTCTCTCTGGATGCCCCACTGCAGCACTGAGCCACTGCCTGGCTTTCCACACTCTCCAACTTTCTGACAAGTCAAAAGTCCATCTCTGTTCATGGCAAGTTACTGCTGTCATCTTCCCCCAGCTCCAGGGTCAGCCAGAATCCCCCTCTACTCGGGCACTGTCCCAGTCAGCAGCGTCTGGCACCGCAGCTAGGGTTTGCCACCAGCTGTGTGCCTGTGTGCATCCTGTTTCTCCCCAGTGACTCTGCATATTTAAGTCATTCCAGGGGCTTCGGGTGCTGGGTCTGTGGATTCCCTGCCCTCGGAGGGAGGTAGCCACTAGGCTGCTGTCTCTGACACGGTTTTCCTTGGATGCTGTCCCCATGGCAGCAGCAGCAGTTTCTGTGCATGCCTCAGAACTTTCCCCATCCACCTATGAAAGCCCCTTACCACCTGTTTTGAAATGTCCTCTGTACTCTTTGGTTTCCAAACTTCTTATCAGCTATGACTCTGTTGACTGTTAACTTTTTTTTTTTTTGGAAGATCAGCTAAGTGTCCGAGTTGGGTGCACAAGCAAGTGGGCTTGTAACAGGGGGCAGCCGGAGCAGAGGGGAGGGGGGGCAAATGAGGATTTGTAATAGGGTCCGGAACTCAAGGTGCCCAGGAAATATTAGAAATATATGTAAGATGTCCTCACCACCACAAGTCTGAACAGGCTGGGGATGGGACTCCTGGAGCAGGGCCATTCAGAGCTGTTTTGCATAACAGCAGCCTTGCAGATAACCTCTAGCATGGTCGTTTAGCATATCTATAACCTTTAACTGGTTGTATAGATATGTTAAATAGCTGTGGCCATGTTTTGAGCCAGGGGGATGGGAGTGACTTCCACCCAGGATGTAACTGGGAGGCAACTCCCCCTGCGTGAAAACTTGGACATGATTGGCTCTGTGCCATGGGGGCCACACCTGCCCACAGTTAACATGGCAGCCCAATAAAGCTAAAAGAATATGAAGTGCTGGCTGGTGTAGCCGACTGAAGGAGGAGTCAGAAATGAGGCTGCAGAGGAAGACTGGCGCAGATATTTAAACCCAGGCATGGCAGCCATAGCTGGCTCTGGACGACGAGGCTTTGGAGGAGTGGACTCATGGACCACTTCTTGCTGGTGGGCCATGAGAAGGTGCCACATGGTTTTGGACTAACTAAAGATCGCGGTGGCGACACAGTGAACGATGTCGGAACCAAGGGCCTGCCTGAATCATGGACTTCTACTTCTTTTCCGACGGTACCCTGGACTGGGAAAAGAGGGGAAGGAAGGACTGTGTGTTTGTGGGTATTTTAGAGAACTTTAGTATTCTAAAGAAGACCTTAAGTATTGTTCCAAGCCTGTAAAACTTGTAAATAAATAATTCTTTTCCTTTTCACAAGTCTCTGGCAGTGAGAGATGTCTTGCCATTGGCGGCTAGCATAACAAACCTAGTGCAGGGTTGGGGTATCATTGGGTGTCCCTGGCCCTTGCTCTGTAACAGGCTCGGCTCCCACCTACTTCATCGACATCTTTCTCAATGTAATTTTATTTTTTATTTTTCCAGTTTTATTGAGATATAATTAATGTATAACATTATATTAGTTTAAGATGTACAACATAATGATTATATGTTATATAAGGTATATAACATATGGATTACATATTCTATTATAGATTATTAATGAATAAAGATTTCCAGAAAAAGAGAGAACAGAGCAAAAGGGGAGAAAGGAATCACCATTAAATTAAAAACACACAAACAAGAAAACATTTTCCACAGCTAATGCATGTGTTTACAAAGGACACACATTTCTCCACATATCAGAGAAAAAATACACCCATGCCAAAGCTCCTTATTTTGAAATTTTAGAAAACCAAGGTCACATGAAAATTTTACACTCTTTCAGATGTAAAAATAGCTTACATACAAATGTACCAACATACTTTTTTAAGTCCTCACTCATGAAATTACTAATATTGGGCTGAGTGTACACCAGGAGGATGAGTCAGGCGTTATGGGTGCATTTGTGTGGTTGACACTAAGGGAAAAATAAAAGCTACGTAACCAGCCACCAGAGTGCAAAATCACTAGTTAATGACTCAAACTGAAAAACTAAGAAGTAGAAAAGAAATTGTATTAATGATATGGTAGTTAAACAACAATAGTGAATTAGCTATGTGAGTTTACAATATTTGTCTTAAGAGAAGAGAGGGAAAGGAAACTAGAAACTCTAGAACTATGTAATTCTCTGTATAAATGTATAATTCTGATTTTAGAAAAATAACAAAATGTCTATATTCATATTATTCATCCATAAATCAAAGCAAGAATTATATCTTTAAACAACTAATTTTGTCTGCAATATCAGTGTTTTTAAGATTGTAGTAAGCAAATAACCAAAATGTACAAAAACAAGTAAAATTAATATGTTAATTAACAAATTAACAAGTTAATATGTTAATTGTTAATATGAAATATTTTACATCCATACAACGGGACATTATGTAATCATTAAGTATCCAGAATAGTTTTAATATTATGGCAATGCTTATAATTGATATTAAGTAAAAGAACAAGATGTAAAAAATCTATTTTTAAGTAATTGGAAACATTAAAATATGATTATCTTTAGAAAGTAGAATTATGCTTCTTAATATTTTCCCTCTAAATTTTCTGTATTTTCAAATTATTTTATAATCACTATGCTTATTATATTAATAAAGTTTTAAAAGTCAAAAACCTATGATACTATGACTACAGATTTTTCAATTGAGGTTGTAAAATGTTCACTGAATTTCCAAATTAATCAAAACTAGCAAAGCAAATTTAACCTTATGAACTTAATGTAAATGGTAAGATACTTATTATTTTTTCTATTTAGCTTTAGTGAAAAAGTTTCTTAAGTTAATAGAGAGTTCATAGCTTTCTCAGGAATAGAATTTGAGGTGAGAAATTACACTTGCTAATAGGAACCTTTCTTACATACAATTATATTGTTATTGTCACAGATTGTGATGTAGTCAGAAAGAGTTATCTTTTTTTTTATTACTTCAGATGGCAATTTATAGCTCGCTCTTTCATATATCTTTCAATGCCCAAAAAGGTGAGGGTATAATTTTCTGCAAATGTAATTTCCAAGTTATAAACCTTATTTGAACACAGAATGCATATATTCATGTACTTGCTAAGCCAAAGGTATAATAGAGACGCAGAAAGAAGCACTAATAATTTATGTCTACATAATGCTACAGTTTCAAGAAGAAAATTGAAAAGCAACCAATCAGCAGTCTTTGGTGTGTTTGAGTCTTGTCACCGAGTTTCCTGCTTGATGTTTCATCGGAATTGACTAAATGAGGTCATATAGATACTGCTCTAACATTGACAGCTTGAATTGGCTATAACATTATTTAGTAAAAATATGATTCCAGGCAATAAAAATTCTGAACCTTTTGCATTTCTCTACATAGGAAGAACAAACATGTTATTAGTAAGTTCTTCCCAGGACAGACAATATACACAACTCTGTGGCAAACACAACAGAGCTCAGGAAAAAAAAAAAAAAGACTTTATGTAGCCTTTTAGACATAGCCATAACATTTATATAATATGTAACACAGGTAAATCTATGATGTACCTAATTGTAGAAATTTGTAGAAGAGACCACGTAAATGCTGAGGGATGGAACAAGGAGGAAAGGGCATATATATTCTAGAACAAGAAGGAAGGAAGTATATATTCTACAGCTTAGCATTGCAATGCAGACAAGTTCCTTCTGGATTTCCATGAAATTCTAAAGGGGTAATTAAGTTTCTACTTCACTGTGTACTATCTCTCATAGCTATGCATATACAAAAAAAAGGAAAATTTTATGCATAGATTTGCTATTTTTAAAATGAGCAAAGATGAAATATACATCTTAAATTCATAAACCTACAATGATAAAATTGTTGACTGAAATAAAATCATAAACATACCAATATAAGCAAATGACACAAATCTTCCACTTATTAAATTGCCAACAAGAAACTTACAGTAAAAGGCTGTGTTCTTGTACAACAGCTCAAATATATATTTCTGTCTTTTCTCAAGAGAGTAATTGAAAGCAAAGTTATTAAAAGTAATAATTATTTGCTTAACTTAACTGAATTTGTCATAGACATATTGTATTTTTGGTATAGTATTTGATTATAATTTTCTGTTTCTCCCATTCAGCTTAATTTAGTCAATGTAGGGAAAAAATAAAACCTTAACCTCTCTTCTCTGTGAGAATGTCACATCAGTAAAACTGGCACTAAGTCCAAAGGGGGGAAATTATTTTGATCATGTAATTGACTTATTTATTAAAAATAAATGGCTTTCCTTGTCATCTAAGGATCATCTTAATATAAACTGTGCTAATTTTCATAGTTTTGCCAATACTTAAAAGTAAAAAGGACAATTCAGAAATATAGAAAAAATATTCTGCCTAGTTTGCCTTTCCTCAAAGGTCAATGGTGAATAAATTGGAGTTGGTGAACAGATCATTTGGCTTCTGTTAATATGTCTATAGGGTGAGAATCAATTCTTGTGAAGCTGTAATTTTCACATACATCATCAAGTTTTTTCCAAGACAGAATTCTACACCTACAAAATTTGTTTATATACCCAGGGAACCTGAGAAGCAATTTTTATTTCAAAACTATGAGTTGAAATCAGTACTCTAAGTAGAATTTATGAAAGTGGGCATTATTTTTGCTTTTAAGTAATTAAAAAAATTAATGTTTAGTTACAATATTATAAATCCACCCACTAGAGAGTTACTGCTAAGATACATTGTATAAATAATAAACATTTATTCAATATCTACTGTATGTGAGGAACTGTGATGTACTTTTGAGGGACAGTCATTCTTAAGCTGTTCTTATGCGAAGTTCCTATGGTGGTACCAGCTCTTGCCTTATGTCTTCAAAGTACACCCACCTTAGAGAATGTTGACATGTCATTAAATGAGCAAAAGGTCTACAAAAATGATTCAGTTTTCAGGTATCAGTTAGGGGAATGAGTTAGAAAAGAACAATAAAAGGGTAATGATTACATACTAGTTATGAAGTTTAATGTCCTTTAACACTTTGCATAAAACAGTACATGAATGCTATGTGAATGAACAAATTATCATGGAGTATTAACCTAGAACAGGGGAAAAGGTTATTGTAGATACAAATTTTGTAGCTCAAGACTTAAAAAGTGGCATAGTACAGTTAATAATATCCATCAGAAGTCTCTAAATTGGAGATAAAGATTAATTCAAAGAAGACCTAAAAATTGTTCTTCTCAAATTATTCCCAAAAAACTTCATTAGGAGGGAACACTTCTAAATTTTTTTAAAAATGCCAGCAATATCCTAATTCCAAAATCAGATAAAGGCCCTACAAGAAAGAAAATTATAGGCTAATATCCCTGATGAATGTAGATGCTAAAATACTCAACAAAATATTAGCAAACTAGATTCAGCAATACATTAAAATGATCTTACACCATGATCAATTGGAATCTATTCCAGGGATGCAAATCATTAAACATGATACATCACATAAACAAGATGAAGGATAAAAATCACATAATGATATCAATAGATGCAGAAAAAGCATTTGATACACCCAGCACTTATTTATGAAAAAAAAAAAAAACTTTCAGCAAGGCAGGAATAACAAAGATCATATATGATGCCCTGGCTGGGTGGCTCAGTTGGTTGGAGCACCATCATATGCACCAAAAGTTTGCAGGTTTGATTCCTGGTCAGGGTACATACTTAGGTTGTGGGTTTGATCTCCTGTCAGGGTATGTATGGGAAGTAGCTGATTGATGTTTCTCTCTCACATTGATGGTTCTCTCTCTCTCTCTCCCTTCCCCTCTCTCTAAAAATCAATTTAAAAATTATATCTTCATCTGAGGATTAAAAAAAGGTCATATATGACAAACTGACAGCCAACATCATATTTAATGGGCAAAAACCAAAAGCACTTTTCTTAAGATCAGGAACAAGACAGGGATGTCTGCTTTTACCACTTATTCAACATAGTACTGGAATTATTACCCAAAGGAATCAGACAGGAAGAAGAAATAAAAGACATCTAAATTGGAAAGGATGAAGTAAAACTGTCATTATTTGCAGATGATATAATATTATACAAATAAAACCGTAAAGACTCCAACAAAAAAATACTAGATTTAATAAATTCATCAAAGTAGCATAACAAAATTAAGTTTGAAAACTTGATGGCATTCTTATTTACTAATAATGAATTATCAGAAAGGGAAATTAAGAAAGTAATGTTGTATACTATTCAACAGCAACAACAAAAATAAGGTACCTAGGAATAAAATTAACCAAGGAAGTAAAACCTTTTACTTGGAAAATTAAATGATACTGGAGGAAGAAATTGAGAAAGATTCAAACAAGTGGAACCCTATACCATGATCATGGATTGGAAGAATTAACATCATTAAAATGTCCATACTACCCAAAGCAATTAATAGATTCAATGCAATTCCTATTTAAATACTAATTGCATATTTCACAGATGTAGAACAAATATTTCAAGAATTTATGTGGAACCAATGACGACCCTGAATAGCCTCAGCAATCTTGAGAAGAAAAAAGTTGGAAGAATCATACTACCTGATATCAAACTATACTACAAGACCATTCTAATCAAAACAGCCTGGTAGCCCTGGCTGGTGTGGCTCAGTGGATTGAGCGCGGGCTGGGAACCAGACGATCCCGGTTCGATTCCCAGTCAGGGCATATGCCTGGGTTGCGGGCCAGATCCCCAGTGGGGGCCATGTGAGAGGCAACCATACATTGCTGTTTCTCTACCTCTCTGTCTCCCTCCCTTCTCCTCTCTCTAAAAATAAATAAATAAAATCTTTAAAAAACAGCCTGGTACTGGTATAAGAACACATATAGATCAATGATGGAACAGAACAGAAAGCACAGAGATGAACTCACACTTTTATGGATAATTAATATTTTACAAAAGAGGCAAGAGCATACAATGGAGTAAAGACAATCTCTTCAATATGTAGTGTTGGTCAGGTACCTGTAAAAAAATGAAACTAGACCACCAACTTACACTGTACATAAAAATAAAGTCATAATGCATACAAGACATAAATGTAAGTTGTGCAAGCTTTAAAATCTTAGAAAAAAGCATAGGTAGTGAAATTTCAGATATCTCTCATATTTTTGCTATGTATCTCAGGAAAGGGAAACAGAAAAAAATAAACAAATGGAACTCATAAAACTGAAATGCTTTTATACAGAAAAAAATCAACAAAATGAAGAGGGAACCCCAATGAATCATATCATAAGGGGTTAAGTTTCAATTTCCAAAATATATAAGGATTTTATACAAGTCAATTCCAGGAAGATCAAAAACTCAATTAAAAAATGGGCAAAGGACATGTTAAAAACTTTTCCAGAGAGGACATACAGATGGCCAATAGACATATTAAAAATGGTCAATGTTACTAATCATCAGAGAGGTTCAAATTAAAGCCACAATGAGATATCACCTCAAACCTTCCAAAAAGGTTATCATCAATAAATCAATAAACAAGTTCTGGTGAGGCTGTGAAGAGAATGGAACCCTTGTGTACTGTTGGTGAGAATGCAAACTAATGGCAACCACTGTGAAAAATAATATACAGTTTCCTCAAAGAATTAAAAAAATAGAATTGCCTTTTGACCCATTGATCCCACTTCTGGGGGTATATCTGAGGACTCCCGAAACACAGATTCAAAACAATATATGCTCCCCTATGCTCACTGCAACATTGTTATACTGTAGCCAAGATCTGGAAACAGCCCAAGTGCCCATCAGTAGATGAGTGGACAAAAAAGCTGTGGTACATTTACACAATGGATACTACTCAGCTATGAAAAATATGGAAATCTCACCTTTTGTGACAGCGTGGATAGAACTGGAGATTATAAGAAATCTAATGAAAAAAATTAAACTGACCAACAAAATAGAAATAGTGGCGTGGATCCATGGAACAGATTGACAGCTCTCAAAGGAGAGGGGATTGGGGGGGGGCGCTGGATGAAAGAAGGTAAAGGGATTAAGCAAAACAGACACGTGTGTATGTATATGTGTGTATGTGTGTGTGTATGTGTACATATACCTTTTGTAATGACCAGAGGGAATTATTTCATATTCAGAAAAAACAAAAATAAAAATAAAAACAGGGATATTCTCCAAGATGGCATCCTAGGTAATCATGCTGCACTTCCTCACACAACTGTAACAGAAATGCTCCCATGGTCTATTACTCTGGGATCTTTTTGCTACCACTTATAGTAACTGTGGCTCTCAATGCCAGAGTTTGGTAAAAAGGAAAAGAACTGTTCATTCAAAAGTTATACAGATGTGGAATAATGGTGGAATGTTGTCGTTAAATCCCAAAGTCCCTTTAAAATACCAACAAACACACATATACAGTCTTGCCTCCCCTTGCCAAACCAGGCCAGTCAGATGTACCATATCTCAGGAAAAGAAAATAGAAGTCCGTAGCTTGGCTAGGCTTCTATTCTTAATCCAAAACTGTGCAGCACTTCCTCATGGTGAGCCAGTGGGAGTCCTTCTACATTCTTTCAAAGCACATGGCCAAGACCTCACACTGCTGTTACATAGTCAAGAGACATCTCCTTCCCCAGCCACATGGTCAAGAGCAAGAACAGCTGCTACAGCCTGCTTTTCTGGTTCTTTCTAGGCTTTGTAGTCAAGAGAGCCCCGTCTTCACTCATAAACTGCATAGTTAAGCCCCAACATGGTTGCTGCACCTATATTTAAATCCCAGTGCAGATCTTCCTCCACAACCCCATTTCCAAATCCTACCACGCTGGGTTGCACCTGCCAGTAGTCTGGTTTCTTCTGCCTTTCTCAGCTGCCATTGTTAGTCAGGGCAAACATGGCCCCGTGGTGCAGAAACTACCTCCAAATCAAAGTTGCAGGTGCAGGAAGTCCTTGCAGCTGCATCCTATCTTGGGCTAGAGTCATGCTCATCTCCCTGGCTCTGAGGAGGCACAGCTTTTAGCATTACCAAAACACCGGCCAAGTTCTTCAGATATGCAAAGTACCTCTCAAAGGCCCTTGTTCTGCTTCCTTCATCCCCAAAGAAGTGATAGCTGTGCGTGCTGTGGGACTTTGGGGGATCTCTAGCTCAGCACCCCCTTACACAACCACATCAAAATTACAATTAAACTATAGTACAAACATCACTTAGAATCATCATAAATTATGCTGAATGGAAGTCCTACAACTAAAGAATTAAAGCATAAACCACCTCCATCTAGACTGGTAGGACGGACAGAGACAAAGAGATGCAGAATGGGCTGGTCCCACATCCATGTGTGATAGATTAAAATCAGGAGGTATATTTCGGGAACAAAAAGTCCCAGCCCCACACCAGGCCCCCCAGACCAGGGATTCAGTGCCAATAACTTAAGTCCCCATAACTTCTGGCAATAAAATTGAGTGGGGATTGAGTCATTGAGTTGGTGGAGGAAACTTCTGTATTCCCAAGCATTTCCTCTTAAAGGGCCCAATCACATACTGACTCAGTCTCATTTCTCTGAACTCCAATACCTGGACAGCAGTTTGACAAGCACCAGTGGCATACGGAGCCTTATAGACAGAATTGCTGGCAGAGGCCATTGTTCCTTTTCTGAACCCTCCCTCCACAAAGCCACCAAATCTGAGACCGCATCATTCTGGCTCATACTCTTTGCTCCACCATGGTGATTCCCTGAGGCTCTGTCTCACCCAAATTATGTTGCCACCAAATCTGCTAATAGTGGCTTTTCCATATGAATGTCTTGTCTTGGCTTATGCCTCAGATCTTCGTATATCCTGAAACAACTGGACTCAGCGAGCCCATGTACCTCTTGCTAAGTTGCCCCAGGCCCAACACTAGCAGCTGGCCTTGATTCACAGCCTGGCCATACTTGAGCACCTCCAAGTAGCATCCATCTGCACATCACTTTACAGCTTATTCCAAGTGGTCCCATATAAAACACAGGCAGTGGCTGACCTTGGTCTGTACCTCCTAGGAACTTCAGACCCTGTACACCCAGTAGACAGCCACAGACAACATCAGAAAACCACCACCCAACCACCTCCACAAGCAACACACTCAAGGAAAAGACTCAGTGGGCACCAGAGCCCTGCTGAAGTAAGTCCAGCTCTGAGGAGTGGGCTTTAGCACAGCTGATCCCCCATGGAGGTTAGAAGTTAGTTATCAATGGTCACAGACAACCCTTAGAGTTGATTGGCCTGAGTGAATCTCTCCCATTGACATGAGTAAAGCAATCAAGGTTCATCTACAAGAGGAGAGTGTACTAAGCCCACGTAGAGGGCATACCTCAAGTTCCCAGCTTGGATGATAAGGCGGGCTGTGCCACTGGACCCTACTGGACACCTACTACATTAGGCCATACTACCAAGACAGGTAGTTATAGCAGCTCTACCATATACGTTAAAAAAAAAACAAAACACAAATGGCTGCCAAAATGAGGAAACAAAGAAACACGGCCCAAATGAAAAAAACAGATCAAAACTTGAAAAAAAGAACTAAACAAAATGGAGATAAGCAATCTTTCAGATACGAAGTTCAAAACACTGATTATAAGAATCCTCAAAGAACTTAGCGAGGACCTCAACAGCGTAAAAAAGATCTAGCCAGAAATAAAGCCTACATTAATTGAAATAAAGAACAATTTACAGGGAAACAACAGTAGAGTGCACAAAGCTGAGATTCAAATCAATGATTTGGAATGTAAGGAACCAAAAAACAACCAATCAGAACAGAAAAAAGAATCCAAAAAAACGGCGATAGTGTTAGGAGCCTCTGGGACAACTTCAAGCATTTGCATCATATGGTGACCTGAAAGAGAAAAGAAAAGAGCAAGAAATTGGAAACCTATTTGAAAAAATAATGAAAGAAAATTTCCCTAATTTGGTAATGGAAATAGACATACAAGGTCAGGAAGCACAGAGACTCTCAAACAAGATGGATGCGAAGGTCCACAGGAAGGCACACCACAATTAAAATGCTAAAGGTTAAAGATAAAGAGAGAATCTTAAAAGCAGCAAGAGGAAAGCAGTTAGTTAGCTACAACAGGATTTCCAAAAACTGTCAGCTGATTTCTCAAAAGAAACTTTGCAGGCTAGAAGAGATTGGCAAGAAATGGTCAAAGTGATGAAAAACAAGGACATACAACCAAGATTACTCTACCCAGCAAATATATCATTTGGAATTGAAGGACAGATAAACAGTTTCCCAGACAAGAAAAAGCTGAAGGAGTTCATCATCACCAAACCATTATTATATGAAATGTTAAAGGAATTTATTTAAGAAAAAGATCAAAACTATGAACAGTAAAATGGCAATAAATACATATCTATCAACAATTGAATCTAAAAAGCAAACTAAGCAAACAAGAAGAACAGAGACAGAATCATGGACACAAAGAGCATTTTGATGGTTGTCAGATGGGAGGGGACATGGAGGAATGGATGAAGAGGTGAGGGGATTAAGAAGTACAGGTATACAGAATATTCTTGTGGATGTAAAGTACAGAGCAGGAAATGGAGTAGCCAAAGAACTAACATGCATGATCCATGGACATGAACAATGGTGGGGGGCGGGTTTCCTGAGGGAGTGGGGGCATGCTGAGTGGAGGGGGAAAAGGGAGGAAATTGGGACAATTGTAATAGCATAATCAATAAAATATTATTTAAAAAGAAAAAAACAGGGGAGCAAAGGAAATATGGAGTATTTTGGACAGTGTCTTTGGGAATATAGTAGTCAGCTATTTTTACAACAATGGTGCATAACTAACCACACTAAAAGCTAATGGTTTGTGACAAAAAACATTTATCCTGATGTTCATGGTCTACAGGTTGATTGTGATTTGCCTGATTTAGGTTGAACTCAGCTGTATTGCTGTCTTCAGGCTGTTGCTTGGCTGGGCTTTTTCTCCAGCTGCAGGTTGAATTCAAGATTTCTCTACTGTTTTTGCTGCAGTCTAAGCTGACAAGGAAGAGTTACCTGTAGCATGCTTTTTTCATGACAGCTGAGGTTAACTGAGCAACCACATTTAAAGCCCCTGCTGTGTCACACTCCCATTTCCTTGGCCAGAGCAAGTCAAACGAACAAGCCCAACTTCAAGGACCTATGAAGTATACACAGCGTCCGGCAGAAGGAATGCCATTTAGTGTGGTTGGTAGGGTACATGATTGTCTCCCACGAGATGGACAGCAGTTTGAACACTTCGCCTAAGCATCCTATGGTATGTCTGAGTGTGATAGTAATGTTACAGAATTACATGCTTATGATTTTATAATAAAATATTTTTATGTAATAAATAGAAGTGTTATTTCTACTAGACCCTGTATATTTTACACACAGTGGGTGTGGGACGGAAAGAACATTTGCCAGAATATAATGCAAACTATCACAGAGGAGATACAGGCCCCACTTTTGAAGATAAGATGAGGGTGATTTCTCAGTAAAGATGGTAAAGACTTTAAAAAATATAAAAACCACCTGCTTGTCATCTTTTACTGTAAATTATTTAATATTATAAATGTAATGTCTGCCCTCTTATTCTTTGTTTCTATCCCTCGGATGCCTCATTCTTGCACACTTCCTATGTTACAGAGGAAGTTACCATCATTTTCAGTTTAGTTCATGTTCTTCCCAATTTCTGTCCCATGTACATGTACATGCGTCCTGACTATCTTATTGCTAGAACCAGGGTTCCCAATAGTACGAAGGATGGGGTCTTAAAAGGGAGTCAGAGTCCACACACAGCTGATGGGGTAATAGGTGATTATTCCACAGGCTGTGGCTGTAGACGGCTGTGGGCTGGCGTGTTGCAAACTACAAGGGAAGGAAGTGGAACAATCGGTTTTGTGGGAAGTCTCTGAAAGCTGCCTCCTCACATAAGCAGCAAGTGCAGAACAGTTGACTCGTGGGACTGATCACAAAATGCTGCAATTTAACTGCAGCAAAAACTAACAGAAACTGTTAATATTTATAGCATATTTATATGAAAACATCATTTTAAAAGCTTCTTAAGCTTTAATGTAATTGAAGTAAAACATTAAATAAAAGACTGATTTGTAAAGAATGGGTTTTGGTAACTATTTCAAAGGAGCATCCCACATAATTTTGATAATATGAACAGAGAAAAAATTATGTCTCCTGAAAAATGGCAAAAATAAATATGTAATATTATATATTTCACATATATTGGTATTTGGTAATCTACTTTCCTGTTGGTGGCCCTACAGATGATTTTCAGTTTTGGCTATTATGAATAAGTGTTTTTGAACATATATTTTCATTTCTCTTGGAATAAAATGGTAGGTAATGGGAGCTAATTTATATCTAAATTTGTGAGAAGCTACCAAATAATTCTTAGTGAGGTTCTATTATTTTATTCCAATTGTGATGCTAAAATTCCTAGTTCCTTCACATCTTGCCCTCATTTTATTTTACTAGTCTTTTTTAAAATTTATTTCAGCCATTCTAGCATGTGTCTAATACACAGTGGTTTTAATTTGCATGTCTCCTATAAGTAATGATAGCGAGGTGCTGAAAGACAAATACCACACGATCTCACCTATAAGTGGAACCTAATCAACAAAACAAACAAGCAAGCAAAATATAACCAGAGATACTGAAATAAAGAACAAAGGGACAGTAACCAGAGGAGTGGGGAGGTGGGTAACGGGGGAAGGAAGGGGAAGGGTCGTCAAGAAAGATGTGTAAAGGACCCACGGGCAAAGACAACTGGGGGGAGGATTGAATGTGGGAGGTGGGGGTGGTAGGGCAGGGGAGAATATCGGGGGGAAATGGAGACAACTGTAAGTGAACAAGAATAAAAAAATTAAAAAAAAAATTTGCTAGTGTTTACTGACCATTAGAAATATATATTCGAATCTTTTTACAATTTTTTAATCAGATTATTAATTTTATTATTGATCAGTTTTTTGTTGTTGTTGTTCTACATATATTCTGGAAACAAGACAGACTATCAACAGATATATTTAACTGTAAGTATTTTTCCATGTTGTATATTGCATTTTCTTAATAGTATCCTTTATAGAAAGGGAATTTTTTTAATTTTGATGGAGCTTCATTTACCAATTAGTTTTATTCATGGTTAGTGACTTTCCTGCCCAATCAAGTATGCCATTTTTCTACCCCCAAAACACAAAGCTGTTGTCTTCTGGATTTTTTTTCCTAAAAATTTTTGGGTCTGAGTTTAACATACAAGTCAATGATCCAGATTTTCTTGTACAGAATGAAGTAGATATTGAGGATTTGTTGTATTTTCTTTCCTTCCTTTTTCCTTTTCTCTTTCCCCCGCCTTTTTTGGCTGATGCAGTTATCCAGTTGTACTAGCAAAATTATCTGTTAAAAACATTCAGTTCTCTCTGAATTGACCTAGTATCTTTGTCAAGAATCAAATTGAAGGGTCCCAGTTCGATTCCCAGTCAGGGCACATGCCTCGGTTGCAGGCCAGGTCCCCAGTGAGGAGCAACCATACATTGCTGTTTCTCTCCCTCTCTGTCTCCCTCCCTTCCTCTCTCTCTAAAAATAAATAAATAAAATCTTAAAAAAAAAAAAAAAAAGAATCAAATTGACCAGTCTAAGAGTATATAGAATAATTAGGGTGGGTTTTTCTTAGACTATTTCCTTTATCCTTTTTAGATCTCTTTAATCTAAGGTCTTCCTTAAATTTTCAAATTATTAATATTTACCAAGTATCTTAACTAAGGCTCTTGTCTCAAGTAGTCTACCAACCAATTAAAATTCTAAAATGATTTCCAACTTATAGACAAAAACTATAATAAAGGCTTTTGTACCAGCATTCTGGGGGTTAAACTCAGTTACATTGAATACCAACATTTAAAATACAATTTGTAGTAAAACCTTGGATACTTGCCTTGAAGACATACTTCAAGATATCTGTAGTAGAAATGTTAACTATCAAATGATACCCCTACATATATTTTTCAGATATTCTATTGAAAAAATTATAAAACCAAAGGTTTCCCCATATAAAGTGGGATTTATTAGTATGCATTATCTTCAAAAGCTTTACAAAGCCAGTAATAAATGCAGGTATATGTTATTAGTTTTTACATGTGTGCTTTTAGATATAAATTATTCTTATGTCATCATGACAATTTAGACATCAATAGGGCACTCATATCCAGAACAATTTCTGTGAACATAAATAATTTCTTCCATATCCAAAATATTAAGTAATAAACCAAAGAAATATCACAAGAAATGCCTAAGGAGTCATGATGACTAAAGGTGATGCGATATGGTGTTCTGCATAGGACTCTAGAATCAAAAATGCCACTGGGTAAAAAATAAGGAAATATGATAAAAGTATTAATATCAATGAATAAAAATGCATCAGTTTCTGTTCGTTCATTGTGACAAATGTATCACACTAATATAACATGTTAAGAACAAAGGGAAATAGGGATGTCTGTATTATATGTGATTTTTCCGTAAATCTAAAATTATTCTAATATAAACTTTCTATTTTTAAAAATGCAAACTCAGGGAAGTCTCCTATTGTACTTACTAAAATTTTTCCTTCACCATGTATAAGATTATTATATCTTTCCAGTTTAATAATTACTAATGGCATAAATCTCAATTCTGGCACATAAATTTGTATGGGACTCTTGCTCATGGTAGTATTAGTAAATATGTAATGGTATATTGCATTTTTTAAAATCAGAAATTAAGAAAGGTAACTTTTTTCTTTACATAAACTACTTTACATAGTACTTTAGTCCACTATAAAATCATTTAGCATGTTGTAAGATGTACGTTGCTAAATGAACCTTGGCTACTCAGTTATTTCTTCATTATGATTTTTTAAAGATATGCAACTTTACACCAATTATCAAAACAATTAGTCCCATTAACTGCATCAACTACAAAACTGATTTAACTAATAAAAATAAAGGAGCAATAAAAATACAAACCATACCAGAGCAAATTTCCCAGCACCACGTTGACTAAAGCCTTCCCTGCTTGCCGCAAACTGCAAAGCACTGGAAGGCCACAGCGGCGCAGATGGAGCCTTGCTGTGAATGTCAATGGGGCCTCGCTTCCGCAAAGCGAGAAGTGATGGACGCAATGCCAATAAAATCCACACTTCTGATGTCAAAGTCTCGTTCTAATTTCCATCCTTGCTTTCCTTACTTTTTGAAGTATAATTGAGAAATAAAATTTTAAATGCAATTCTTGATGATTTGAGATACATATACATTGTGAAAGGATTACTACAATCAAACTAATTAACCCATTCATTCCCTCACATAGTTTCCCCTTCTTGTGTGTGAGACAAACAGCTTAAGATCTACACTCTTAGCAAATTTCAGGTATGCAGTTCAGTATTACTGACTGTGGTCACCATGCTGTATATTAGAGCCTTGGATTTTATTCATCTTATACCTGAATGTTTGTACCCTTTGACCACCACCTTCTTGTTCCCCCACCCCTCAGTCCTGGCTAAGTCTCTGTACTATGTACTTCCTTGATTTCTGAATTCCCACAGGTCCATTTTTCTCCACGGCCATGATCCATTAGGTTTTGTAGTGAAACACTCACTTCTACTTCCAAATGTGTCCAGGTATCTTTTCTTAAATGCATGAAATAGCTACAATTGAAAATTTAGCTGTTATTTAAACCACTTCAATGAAAGCAAAAACTTCCAACCTTGAAAAAAGTCAAATTGTATCTGAGGTATTTAGGTCATCTGCTTGGCTGTTATGAACCAGAGTAGATTTCTGGAGTCTTCTGAGTTTCACACAGACATAAATAAGAAAGTAAAGTATATGAATATATAATAAAAATAACCATATTGTGAATTTGTGTATAAATTATAGGAACTTAGACTAATGTCTTTAAAATGACCTTATTGATATTTCTAGCCTAAAAATAGTCATATCAACTTTTCTCATCTGACTTGCAGAAAATGTCCAAAAACAGCCTCGAGCTAGAAATAATTCAATAGTCATGATTTTTTTTAGATATATTGATGTGTATGCCTCTAGCCAGCTCTGAACATTAATACTTTAGTTTACATTTGATAAGAATTTTACTGGGTTATTTTGGCACTTTATATGCACATGCATTCATATACTTTTAAACCACAGAATCCCTAATAGGAAATAATTCACATCCTCTGACTGGTAAAATTTTTCATTCGTATTAAAACATTTAAAAATGGTAGTAAATTATTACTTCTTTTCATCATTTTTATGTCTTCCATGCACTAACATTCACTTGAACTTTTTCTTCTTGACAATAACCTTGATAGTGATCGTGGGGTGTACATATAGACTATTGTCATCTTTTCTTTCTAACTGTATGTTAACATCCCTAGTGTGAAACTTGCCTGACTCTCCAGAGTTTTCCATTTTAGTGATAATTTGCTATTATTTATATCATCTCTTTTAAAGTTATCCCTGAATAGTGACTTAACCAGCATATTTCACTGATAATTTCATTTCTCATTGAAACTACTCTGTAGGTTTGTCATTTTTAACTACTTTATTATCTCAGTAAAATCTGCCAGTGTTTGCAACAGATCCTGCATGTATATATAAAATGAACTTATGTTAGTCAAAACTACCAATCAAAATACATGGCTAAATATCTAAATTAAATTCTATATACCAGACAATTCCAATTACTGATTTTCTCAACAAATTACTGTTTAAAAGAACTTTTTTAATGGGTTCAGGTAATCCACATTGGTTATTAATTGAATTAAAACCTTTGATATAATCATTTTTGCAAGAGAAAGGTATAAGGCTCATTCAAATTGTCAATCAAAATATAATTCATATTTAGTTGTATAAGTGTTTACAAAGATATATATGTCTTTGTTAGCATTTCATAGAATCACAAATTGTCAGGTTTAGGAAACAACTTATTTATAATTTGATCTACCTATTAAACATTTATATTAAATGTTTGCATTAAATGTATTAAATGTTTGCATCTATACAATCTCTTGGCAAATAATACTTAAAGCTATAATAAATTTGAGTCCTGGAAATTGTCACTCAGAATGAATGAAAATTTTCTAGAATTTCCACTAAAGGATCTTTTTTGTATAATTAAATGTATTGGGGTAATATTGATTTAATAAAATCATATACCATATTCTGTCATGTACAACGTGCACTTTTTGCCCAAATTTTTGAGGAAAAAAATAAGGATGTGCATTATAAATGAGCAGTATTAAAACGTGGGTGCACATTATACATGGTAAAATACGGTAGGTTTCAAGTGTGTGTTTCTATGATGTATGATCTGTATACAGAACTGTATGCCCACCACCCAAAGTCAAATCATCTTCTGTCAGTAGGTATTTGCTCCCCTTTCCCGTTTACTACCCCTCAGTCCCTCTGGTAACCACTGCACTGTTGTCTGCATCTATGAGTTTCAGTTTTATATCCCACATATGAGTGCGATCATATGGCTCCTAGCTTTTTCTGACTGAATTATTTCTTGACAAACTATGTAGGGCATTGACTTATATGTTTACGGTTCTTCATTTGACATCTTTGAAGCCATCTGTGTCTCGGAATTCTGAATTGTTAAAGTTTTGGAAAGATAACATACAACAGACCCGGCAAGATCAGGGGCAGTTCCTCATAGTCAAATATTGCTGTAGCACACACATGCATTCACAGTAAATGTCACAAAGAACATAAACATCCTTGCAACAAGTCAAGTCAGGTTTGCTGTCAAACAAGTACAGCTAAGATTAAGTTTTCTCATCAAATAAATCATAAAAAATGGTTCTGTTTTCTCAGCTTTTGGAATTTCAAAATCACAAAATTCTGGCTCCTTTTTATCTTCCTTTTTAAAACAATTATTATAAAAGTAACAATTATATTGTTTTGCATAATCTAATTATGCAATACAAATTTTGAATTAAATATAAAATAATTTATTGCTGAATATGCACTTGTGCTAAAGATAATAGATATTTTTCAGAGACCAATAAAAAGATGACTATTAACATTCATCCAGATTCTTCTCATTCAAGCAAAGGCCATGAAGCAAGACATAAGGTAGGAGAACAAGAAGGACAACATAAGTCTCTGCACTAAGTAAAAGACTTTATACTTCTCATATCTTTACCCCATTAGAAAATAGATTTTTATTATACCTCTCAGTATTGTATACATATACACGATATATAAGTCTTTATATATTATACATGCTTTAAAACACAAAGGTATAAATTAAAAACAATGAAAAAAATCCATTCAAATGGTTTAGTATTTTTCAACACTTGATGGATAATTTTGAGAATCTGCTGTGATTCAAATCCTTGTGGAATTGACTGACAAAGCATATGCACACTCCATATCCTCTGTCTTACGGCCCAGACTTAGACCCCTAAGGCCAGCAGCAGGGAGACAGCACAGCAGAGTGGCATTTCCCAAACTATGGCTTATGTGGCACTGGTGGTACCTGAGGTGATTTTTGGTAATGCATGGGGGCACATGTTTTACTGAATAATTATTTAGTAATTTACATTTATTTATTAAATTTTATTTAATATCTCCATTAAGTTTATGTTAACATTTATTAAAAAGAATGATAAGCCCTGGCCTGGTGGTTCAGTTTGTTGGAGCATCACCCTATACATCCCTGGATCAGGTCTCATACGGGAGGCAACCAATCGATTTTTCTCCTTCACGTCAATGTTTCTCTCCCTTCCTCTCTCCCTAAAATTAATAAACATATCCTTGGGTAAGGATTAAAAAATAGAAAAAACAGCCCTGGCTGGTGTAGCTCAGTGGAGTGAGTGCAGGCTGGGAACCAAAGGGTCCTGGTTCGATTCCCAGTCAGGGCCCTGCCTGGGTTGCGGGCCAGGTCCCCCGTGAGGGCCATGTGAGAGGCAACCATACATTGCTGTTTCTCTCCCTCTCTGTCTCCATCCCTTCCCCTCTCTCTAAAAATAAATAAAAATAAAATCTTTAAAAAAATAGAAAAAACAATTGTAATCAACACACTAAATTGATTTTATTGACATCCTCACTGGTGTGAAAGATACAACTTAAAAACCTGAATCAGTATAAAAAGAAAAATACAAACTTAAAAATATCTTAGGTGTTTTGTGACTGTAGCAAGAATAGAAATTATGGTATGTAAATGAATGAAACTGGGGAAACAAAACCTAGGGGCTAAGAATGTAGATTCTGGAATCAGTCTGCCTAAATTTGATGATTGCCTGAGATAATGCACAGAAAATAGCTGGTAGAGCGCTTGACCCAAAGTGAAAATCCAGACACTGCTAGTATTAAATGAAAACACAGTAATCATTTATTCAGCTGTCTCTTTCTTTAACCTACTGGTCTTAAGCCCAGAGACAAAGGCAAATAGCATGTAAAAAGTCTTAATGTAAAGTGCTAATAACCTCTAGACTAGGATTTTCCTCTCCCAGGATTAGTGCACAAAGCAACATAACTCCCGTTCAGTGGGTCACAATGATTAAGCCACTCAAAACTAACCATTTATTTTAATCCAGGCCATGTTTGATTTGGTGCATATTGTGCACATTTTTTCTCTAGATTGATTTGTGAAAAGTGTGGACCCCATGACGGTGGCAGTGCTGAAGTTGCCGACAAGGAGGCAAGGTAATCCTGCTCTGCTCCTGCCTTCCACAACCATCACAGACTCATCCATTAAAACCTGAATGTGACAGTGAGGGATGAGCTCATCACAGCCCAGGCTGCTGTTAAGGAAGCTCAGCATTACACATCTTGGACTTTCAAATCATCACCCATCCTCTGGATTCTAATTTTTGTAGGATTCTACAGTGCTTGTTCTGACCCTTATCTTAACCACACCCCATTCCTTCTGTCCTCTGAAACTCAAGCCAAGTTTCAGCAGAATCACTTTCATCCTCAATCATTCTATGAGAATTCTCTCCATCTTCTTGCCAGAACTAAAACCTAGTTCTCCCCTAAGACCACTACTTCCTTCAAGTCCCTGTTTATTGTGTCACATGTCTCACAGCTTAGATCTGGAGGTATAGTCTATTTGCCATTTCTCAGAGCTACCAGACATGATCTCTCTTAGGGCCTTTGTATTTGCTGTTCCTTCTACCTGGAATGCCCTTCTGCACTCCTCTCTTCATATCCACAAGACTACGTTCTTCAGTTCCTTTACATGAACCTCCTCACTGAGCTTTTTCTAGCTCCTGTCTAAAATATCAGCCTCCCTCGTACACCTCTGAGCTTCCTCTCCCTGCTTTATTTTATCATCTTAGAACAACACGATCAGGCCAGGAAATAACGAAAGCTTGATACCTGCTTGATTTTGTGCTGAAGATATTACAACCATCATTAACAGCCTTTTGGCCACTGCCTGTGGTGTGCCAGGTCCTGTGCTTTATACCAGATACACAATGGTAAATGGGATGGAGTTCTTAACTTCTGGAGTTTGGAGGCTATTGGTTTGTCAGCCTTCCTACATTTCATCTTTTTCTCATATAGTCACTGTAATTTGTAAAGCAATTCTTACCTGATCTCTTTTCTTCAACATTTTCCCTTCTACTTTCTGCATATTACCATAGCAATTGATCTAAAGCACATACCTGAATTATTTCCTCATCTTAAAAATATGTAGTTTCCTCTCTTGGAATGTCCTGCTTCATATATTTACCAGGTCATCTTCAATTCACCAATATTCAATATCAGGTGTAGTATTACCATATTTGAGTATCTCTGTCTCTCTCTCCGTGTGTGTGTGCATGTGTGCATAATATATATAATTTATATATACATAATTAGCCTTTGTTAGATGCCTTTTACCTGTGCTTTCATTGTTCTCATTATATTATCTACCACTCCATCAAAAACCATTGATTGAATCCCATTTACAATTGTATCACAAGGAATAAAATACAATAGAACCACAGTTCTCAAATGTAATTTGTTCCAGAAAACTGTTCGAGAAGTTATTTGTTTGAAAACTGTATCTCCTTTGTTTGTCACCTGAGGGATAAGTGACTGATCATGCAGGTATCAGCATGAAAGCGTTGTTGGATAGTTGGATAGAGGGATGGAGGATCGAGACCCAGAGTTTTCTTAGATAACTGAGACCTTTTTTTCTGTGAAGGACTTGGTCAAGAAGGAATTATTCAAGAACCAAGATGTTTGACAACCAAAGTTGAACATACATAGTTATAAATTTAACAAAGGAAGTGAAAGACATATACTCTGAAAACTCTAAGACACTGAAGAAAGAAAATAAAAATAACACCAATAAATGGAAAGGTATATTGAGTTCTTGGATCAGAAAGATTGATATAATTAAAATTACTATACTACCCAAAGAAAGCTATAGATTCAATGAAATCCCTATCAAAATACCATGACATTTTTCTCAAAACTAGAACAAAAAATCCTAAACTTGATATGGAACCACAAAAGACCACAGAATTCAAAACAGTCTTGAGAAATAAAAACCAACTTGGAAGTATCACATGCCTTGATTTAAAACTATACTACAAAACTATAATAATCAAAACAGTATGGTACTAGCACAAAAAGAGAAACATAGATCAATGAAACAGAATAGAAAGCACAGAAATAAACCCTTGCTTATATTGTCAATTAACTTATGACAAAGGAGGAAAATCTATACGATGGAGAAATAACAGCCTCTTCACCAAATGGTGTTGGGACAATTGGACAGATACATGGAAAAAAATGAAAATGGACTACTCTCTTATATCCTATACAAAAATAAACCCAAAATGGATTAAAGACTTAAATATAATGCCTGAAACCATAAAACTCCTAGGAGAAAATATGGGTAGTAAACTATTTGGCATCAGCCTGAGTAATTGCTTTTGTGATATGTCCCCTCAAGCAGTGAAAACAAAAGCAAAAATAAAAAAAAATAGGACTTCACCAAACTAAAAAGCTTTGCACAGCAAAGAAAATTATCAACAAAATAAAAATACAATCTACTAAATGGAAGAATATATTTGCAAATGCTATATCTAATAAAGGGTTGGTATCCAAAATGCATAAGTAACTTATATAAGTCAAACACACACACACAAACAACCGCCTGATCATAAATTGGGCAGAGAATCTGAAGAGACATTTCTCCTAAAAAGTGAAGTGAAATAAAAAAAAAAAAAAGCAGGTATGTTCACTTACAAGCAGAATCTAAAACAAATGAAAACACAAAGCAAAACAAAAACAGACAGAGAAATAATGACTAAATGGATGGCTGCCAGAGAGGAAGGGGGTGGTGGGACAGGTGAAAAAGGTAAAGGGGAATTTAGTCAATAATATTGTGATAAGTTGCACAGTGGCACGATTGCTAGAATTAGTGGTGTGGTCACATTGCAAGGTATACAATGTTGAATCACTATATCGTATACCTTAAACTGATATAACTAATCTAATATCATACACCAACTCTACTTAAATTTAAAAAAAAATGGTTGAGTGTCTATGGTATCTAGGAACTTAGCTGTCTTTGATTTCCCAATCAAATAACACATTTAATCAATGTGTGATAACAAATTAGTATATTGTATGTTCTTCCCTATGAGTGTATTTCCATGGGGATGAATGGTGAGAGCTCATGATACCAGATACTGAGCTCAAGTGCATAGGTGAAAGAATTCAGGAAATAAACATTGACTATGCTTAGCATTCCTATTACAACCGTAACTACAAGCCTCTTTGTAAAGGATAACTCAGAAGATGAGGAAGAGGCTGGTAGATATTCCCATTTATAGATACCTATGTTAAATGATAAAAGAAAATGTTTGGAACCATAGAAATTTAGAACGAGAAGAGATCTTGAAATGAGATAGCTTCACAGATACTATAAACTCCATATTACAGGGAAAGAAGACTCAGAGATTCAGTGCCCGCATCAATGTCATACAGCTGGTCCATTTAAGAATCCTCATTTAAATTCATATAATGAAGAGTTCTTACTATATGAACCTCTATTCAATTTCTGGGAAGTGAAATGACATGTAATTTCATATAGGTGCCATTGAATATGATACACTTTGGAACTATTTATGCCTTTATTACCACCCATGCCACTGCTATGAATCAGTCTAGCACTATAAAAATTCCATATGCTTGGGGGAAAAATAGGCTTATTATCTCAGGTGTTCTCCTGTCCTGTTTTATCTGCTTTATTCTCCTAATCTTTTATTTGACCGCTTAACTAATCAAATATATCATTTTCCCATTGCCATCAGTTTGTTTCTTCAAGATTTCCTGTTAGACTAGTTCTTAATTCTATTTCTACTTTCTATGTCTTAACTTTATTTCTTTATGATTTTCTTTGCAGGTTGTATTCTTCTTAAAAGGAAGATAATAGTTCATAACAGGGGTCTGTGGTGTCTTTCTAGTTGGCCTGGAATATAATACCACTGGCTTCCGGGCCCCTGGTTCCAGTGATGCCTGTGCAGAAGTGCGCCTGGTTGCCCATATTTCTTTCACATACTTCTCAACAGGCCCCAGCCTACCTATAGATGCACGTACAGTGGGATTTCTTAACTCTTGGGGCCCTAAAAGCCAGTTCTTGTGGTGAAAAAAAGCCCCTAGTAGAAACAAAAAACTCAGAATAATTCCCTATAAATTCCTAATATCATAGATTTATTGGAATCTTTGTGACTATGGTTTATGTCAAGGGAGAACAAAGTCTGTACATGAAGCAAGTGAGTTTAAGTCATGAAAGTATCCAAAGATCCACTTTCTAGGTGGTTTGTGTGAAATACTATTCCTTTGCCACTCCTGTGGCCACGTTTTCTGGAATCTGTCCATGTTGTGGGGTCAATGCTTCTTTCCTGGAGCCTCCTGTTAGGGTCTTCACCCACCATTTGTTAACACCCACCAATAAGAACATCCCTTTTAATGTAGTTTCAGCCTTTGCTGGGTGTCAATATGTTTGTTGCTACCTTAAGGATATTTCCTTCCTTTTTTCTCTATGATGGGAATTCAAATATGTAAAAACCAATTAAAAGAGGCTGTTTCTGAGCATGTGCTGTATTAAATAGGAACCATGTTATTAGTTCATAATACATATTTAATATAGTAACAATAATTAGTTTTAGATACTATTAAAGAAGCTTTAAAGCCCCTTTTAATAAGGCAAATACGCTAGAGTCCCTGGTGACAGGCAATGCTGTTAATAGCAAGGTTTTGTTAGCTTTCTGGGTGCTTTTTTTTTTTTAATTGTAGGCAGTTGAAAATGCTTACACTCTCTCACTTTTTTTATGTCTTTGGGGAGTAGGCTCATTTTACTCTTACTCTAATGCAATTCCACATGATATTCCTCTTTTATATATCATGCCTCAAATCTACATAACTTGGACATTAGGTGAAAAATAAATTGCTTATTGATCAATAAGATCTACCTCCTTTTTTCTGATTTGATGTAAAAACAAAGATGTTTTTCACATATTTCATTGTATTTTAGGAGATAGATGCTTCAAACTTATCTATACCTTTGTTATTGTTTCTTTAATCATATTCAGAATCACTGGCAACATCTTGGGCTTTCTCTTATGTTTTATGGAGAAATAACAGGTTCTCTCAAATACTTCAGTTTCATATATTATACTAGGTGGCTAAAATTCTTGTTTCTATTTTCTTCTACATTTCTTTTAAAGCTCCAACTTTCCTGGAAGCTTTAATTGGCCCATTTTTACTCCTTTTTGACATCACGTAATTATTGGTTTCTCTCATAGAAAAAAAAAACATTAGATTCTTATTGTTAAATATAAAATATTTTATTGTGGAACCTCTATGAGCACTTCAGATCGGCTTTTCGTGTTATGTGTGGAATCAGCACTGCACAGTAGGACCCCATGTAGTATTCTAATATTTTAAACAAAGCTTTTTCCATTCACTGCCCCAGATAATCTCTTGGTTAACTTACGTATCTCTCTAACCTTCCTGCTATCTTTATGGCAATGACCTCAAGGCTATATTCACTTCTGGCCAATTAAACTGTAAATCAGAATTTATCACTAATAGCAGTGCAATTATAGTCTGCAACAAAATTGCTCAGCAAAGAGAGATCTCTGTATACACTTAGGTTTTGTTTATTTGCCAAAGTACAGACGAAATTAGAGAAACTGCAGCTGGCTCTACTCCTTCAAAAAAGTGTATCTGGCATATTTACATTGTATTCTCTTTCTAAAAATATATGCCTCACCCTATATTATTTTATATACCTTGTGAAAGATTGACTTAGAGATTAAACTTTATTACACATAAAAAGAAAACTTACAGGTACAATATTAAACTATATTTAACCTTGTAAAACACAAAGCTCTGCCTATAGTGTTTAAAATTGTTGCACCTTCATTAATTGTACTGACACTGCCAAAAGCACAGGTTTGAATGGCTAATTGCTTTTCTGTTTGTCAGATGAAACAGGCCAGCTGTGTTGAACTTGGTCGTGAGATGTTCTCATTTACATTTGTAATTTGTGTGAGCTCTAGTCAACATAGACACCAAAGTGGCGGCTCTCTGCGAGGAGGTCAGAGATGCAAGTGGACATAGAACAATTATGGAGAAGGTGAACACCTTTGCATGTCTCTATTTTTAGATAATACCAACAAAAAAGAACAAAGTTGGGAGTATGAATAAGTTGCAGCAGAGGTTGAAGTATCAAATGCGCCATGAATGAGATTCTCTTAATATTTTTTTTAAAGAGCTCCCAAAAGTCTGTGATTCCATGAAATGCTGCTTGATAGCAGTGCCGCTTCTGTGCACATTATCATGTCATTTAAATACATTATTCAAGAACATCTACCATGAATATATATTTTACTCCTTACTTTATGGATTGTTTAATCATGTGGAATAACATTCAATTATTAGTCTAAAGACTATCTGTTTTTATATTTAGTCTTTTGGACTGTTACAAATATACAAAATTTAGGCTGATATCTAGAATTGAAGATCACCAATAGAGTTTAATATTCTCTAAGGAGTATATTTGTTTCTGTTATGTAAATTAATTATGAACCCTTTACAAGTTAGGTATATTAAAAAAATCAGGCAACTCATTAAATAAGATACAACTTATTAACTTATAAGGATAACACTGAACTTAATGATTCTGCTATTCAAATAAAATTACAATTGACATGGTATTATAACATAATATAATAGCTTAATAATAGCAAGTGCTTCAGTTAGAAAAAAATTCTTACTATTTATTCAAGGATTACTTTACAGATATAATTCAATTTTAATAAATATTAATATATATTTGGGGGTCAACTAAAAATGTAATTGATTATCTCTTGATTACCTTTAAATGATGAGATATACTCCTGGGTATTCTCCACTTAAAATTTTATTTATATATTCAATTTTTCAGATTCTCTATAAAAGTAAAGTTATTCCCTCCATTTTAAATCTCTGGTTAATTTATTTCTTAAAGACTGTTTATTTATTTTAGGCAGAGGGGAAGGGAGGGAAAAAGAGGGAAACATCAATGTGTGGCTGCCTCTCGCATGCCCCCTGCTGGATACCTGACCTGGCCCTCAACCCAGGTATGTGCCCTGATTGGGAATTTAACGTTTCCGTGGTTCACAGGCCAGCACTCAATCCACTGAGCCACACCAGCCAAGGCTAAATCTCTGGTTAATTTAAAACATGAAATGCAAGCTATTATATTTACATTGCACATAATCGCTCGAATATAAGCATTTACTAGACCCTCTAGAGATATAATAGTAAACCTAAAAGTTATCCCATAGAGAAGAAAAAGAGACCACTGTACCTATAACTGGAGTACAATGTAAAAAAGAATCAGCATAGATTGTGTAAATCTGCAAAGGAGACCATTGGGAAGAGATGGTTTGCAGTTTGGTTTGGAAAAAGGACAGGACAATAAAGAGGCAATCTAGGAAATGTTTTCTGAGTTGAGCTTTAATAAAAAAGGCTTGGCACATGGAAGTAATATAGTTCAATATGAGTTTTACGATGTTTTCATGATTCAAAATGGCATGTGAATGGGTCAGTGAACAGCCGAGTGTGGTGAGACAGGACCTTTGGGAGTCAAGGTGAACAGAAACTAGAAGCAGAAGGCTATTAACACTGTGTTTAGTAAGAATTAGGAGTAGACTCTTAGATTCTTAGATACTTTGCCTATAGATTTTGGGAGGAGCTGAGGATTTTACAAGGATAATTACAATTGTACTTGAGAAACTTTAAATTGACCTCAACTTTCAATATTGACTACGATAGGCAAAAGGGTCATTTGGCAACACCTGGACTAGAAGTGAAAGGCTGTGGGGGCCTATTTTAGGGCTTATTAGTGAAACTGAAAACAGGGGACACATTTGAAGTGCATGAGATACAGAGCTACAATAAAAAGAATGTGAATTTGTGAGAACACACAAAATACCAAGGATAGAAGAGGAGTCTCAAGACAAAAATCTTGAGGAAACTTTTTCAGGGGAAGCAGAAAACAGTTCATGAAGGAGAGAACTTGTATCAATCCTTTTCGAGCCAATTCACATTCTCCTTCACCTTCATGAAGACATCTTAACCACTATCATTAATGGAGAATTCACTTTGTGGAAAGGCAGGTAAGTATAAAGGAAGATCGTTAGGCTAGAAAACAGACTACCTGGTTTCAATTCCATAATCAGTTCGGGGATCTCACACAAGTCACTGACACTCTCTGAGCCTCTGTTTCCTCATCAGTAAAATGAGGACAATAATTCCCCACAAAGTGATTTATGTTTACCTCTTGCCTCCAGGGTTCCAAATATATATATTAACTCCAGTACTTTCATGTGATAAAGTTTTCCATAACCTCCACATTTAGCTTGATATCTGTATAAAGAAATCTTCCATATGTATCATGAACATGCTCCAGTTCCTCCCAATTCACAGGACTATAAAGCTGAAAACTTAAATCAACCTATAAGTCTTGCCAAGATACAGCATTAATTTGTTCATTCATCCATCCATTCAATTACAGCATATTTCTTAAGAAAACTCTATGTTTCAGACACTGTGTCAGGGAAGAGGAACCAGCAAAGCTTAGGTCTCTGCCCTGATAAACTTTAGATCTTACTGAAAGGGGAAAAGCAACAAATAAATAAATACCCTGGGTGGGTGGGACTGGGAGGAGGGGGTGGAAACAGTGAAAAAGCCAGGAGACTGGTGATGGTAGTGAGCAAAGCAGTAACCTGTGATAGTGTGGCCAGGGAAGTCTGACATGAAAGATGAGCAAGAGACAGCCAGGCATGTTGGGAGAACTTTCCAGGAAGATCATTGATAATCAGCTTCTTCGTTCACATCTCAGCCATCTCAGTTACACATTGTATCCCAAGCAATGTGTCTCTAACAATGCTAATCATAATCAAGCTATTTGCCTCAGTTTTCTCATCCTAAAATTGGTCTAAATTAGTACCTACCTATTAAGATTGTTGTGAAGATTAAGAGTGAGTGTTGGGCCCTGACTGCAGTAGCTCAGTAAGTTGGGCATCATCCTGCAACCTGAAAGGTTACCGGTTCAATTCCCAGTCAAGATACATGCTTGGTGGCAGGCTAGGTCCCCTGTTGGGAGCATGCGAGGGGCAACCAATTGATGTTTCTCTTGCACATTGATGTTTCTCTCCATCTTTCTTCTTCCCTTCTCCCTCTCTAAAAAATAAATAAATAAGATTTGGTTTTTTAAAAAGAGGGTCGGTAAAGTTCATGGCATTAAATGAATACAGTATTTTACTATTAATAATGTCTTTGAAGTTTATACATGATTTTTTTCATAAATATATGCATATATTTATAAATTTTCATCTATCTACACATATACAATATATATGTGGACATATATATGTAGATCTATGTAACTATATATTCATACACACAAATAGGTATAGGTTAGTACATATATATACAAACATATATAGTTATTGTAGATACATTATCCTTATTTTAATGTCACTCTTGCTTATTTTCTAATATATTTTATTATGAATAAATAAAGCGACAGTATCACAGCTTGCATTAGAATTTACATACAATACAGAATATGCCTGTATTAGTTAAGTAGCCACAGTAACCACAAAACCTAGAAATTTCAGTGACTTCATGAAATACAATTGATTTATTATACCTGACAGTCCTTCTCCATATCGGTAGCTCAGCCATCAGAAACAAGAGGCTTTCAAAGGTACCCTAATAGTTCTTGAGAACAGTGAAAAGAGAAAATGACAGAACAAAAAAGAGGTGGTTTCACTTTTATTCACAGACCTTGGCCAGAACTGAGTCCCGTGACCTAACCTGTATGCGAAGGAGATGGGGCAATCGAGGTTTCGAGACCCCCATGTACCCAGGAGGAGGAAATATAAGAACTCACAAGACCGCCTGCACCACAGTACTCAGTACAGTGTGTAGAATACATACTGTAATATTTAGAGCGGTAGTGAAAAACAATACTTCTATCACATTTGCTTTAATAGACACATTGCAGTCCATAAGTCCAGCATATTTGAATTCAGCTCTATCTCCATGGACTATAGAGCTAAATCTATTATTTATCTTGTAGTTCTCTTCTCAACACTAGTTTCTTTCCATTGCTAATTATTGTGCAGATAATTAAAATAAAGCAAACTATATGTGCATTATAAACTACAATAGCAGTGCATTATAAAAACATGGCATTGCTTCCCTTCCATACTATATAATATTTTAAAAACATATTTATATACAAGTACACATACACAAGCATACACTAACACACACTGACTTTGAGTAACTCTTAAATTGCTCTCTGTCTCTGTTGTTTAACGCATGTTGAATATTTTCACAAATCTCCACACAGAAAGTGAGACCCTTCAGGGTGTTTGGAGTTGCAAGAGACTAAGGATGCTAAACACACAGTCAGCTCTGAAAAAATGTGTCGAAAGAGACAGTATGGTCAGCTGCCGCAGATTTCATGCCAGCCTGAAGAAATTGTATTTTATCCCACAAGGACAATCAGAGGAAGTTTTTGCACTGAGAAACAGTGTGATGAAAACAGTAATTTATAAGTGTTACTATGACATTGGATCCAGGAATGATGAAGGGGGAGAGGCTGAAGAGGAAAACTAATCAAGAAGCCATTGCGGTGATTCAGTATGTGTAAGTCTGGGCTGAAGAGGGGCAGTTGAAAGAGAAGTCAGAAACAGATGCTGTGTACATTTTAAATACAAACTGGACAACTATTAAATGGTGAATTGCTGATCATATAGAAGAAAGGAATAAAAATCAAACATTACTTGAGGACACTAAGCTTAGGAGCGAGGAAAGAGCGGCAGCACCGACGAAGACCAGGCTGGTGAAGTGCAGCTGCAGGCACTGTGTTGGGTCCAGAGGCAGTCGCTTCACTGCTGGTCATAATTCCTCCGTCTAATGCGTGTGTGAAAGGGTGCACGCACATTAGTCACTTTGAATTAGGTCGCTTTTACTCTAAACAACTTTCATTCAAAGAAGATTAAACTTTATTTGGGGGATTGTATTTTTGTTTAATATTAATTTAGGCTATGGAGCCACAAAAGACTATCAATACAATGCATAGAAAACAGACTCATTCAAACACTGCTAATTAGTAAATAAATTAGAAGACAAATATTCTCAGTGAATATCTTTTTAAATATGCCACACAAACTTTGTCATAATTAGACTTAAGCAAAACTATTGTATGAACAATTTTTCATCTCCAAAGTTAAAATTATCCATAATTTCTTAATTTTACTTTACATATAGGGATAAAATTTAGCTTGTGTTTAATTATAAATTAATTCATGAAATTGATTTGGCATTTTCCTAACTTAATTAAAAGATTTTGTTTATCAAATTGCCTTGTTTTGAACTAATTTTAATATAGGATGTAGCTCACTCAATGCAATACTTCATTTCAATTGTTGTTCAGGTAAGTAAATTCCCACTACATATAGAGAGATTCAGGGTCCAAACAGTTCTTATGAAACCCATCATTCCTTCCTGATAGAATATGCAGAAGGAGAAAAGTGTTAAAAAAAAAAAAGAAGCATAAATAACAGCATTTCTGGGACTCAGGCTCATCCTGCACTGAGCTTGTCTTCCTACAGGAAATACCTTATTTCATCCAGAAATAACTTTATTTCAAGTGAAATATGCTGGAAATATCTGTACTTCTATCTGAAGACATACTGAAAATCTATCCTGTTGTTATTTTCTAATTGTTCAGAGTGCCTATTATCTAATAAAGGAGGTAATTATGAGTAAAACCATATAGACATTATTATGTCTAATAGACATAAGACCTGAATAGACACTTCTCCAAAGAGGACAGACAGGTGGCCAATAGACATATGAATAAATGCTCAGTGTCACTGATCATCAGAAAAATGCTAATTAAAACCTCATACCTGTCAGACTGGCTATCATCAATAAATCAACAAACAAGTGTTGGTGAGGATGTGGAGAAAAGGAGATCCTCTTGCGTTGTTGATGGGAATGCAGACAGATATGGTCACTATGGAAAACAGTATGGAGGTTCCTCAGAAAATTAAAAATAGAACCACCTTATGATCCAGCAATTTCATTTCTGGATATTTATCTGAAGGAACCCAAAACACTAACTCAAGAAATATATGCACTGCTATGATTTTTTGCAACAGTATTTACAATAGCCAAGATATGGAAGTAAATAAGTCCCCATCAACAGATGATTGTATAAGGAAGATATGGTATGTGTATACACAATGGAATAATACTAGATTGTAAAAAAAAAGAATGAAATCTTACTATTTGTGACAACATGGCTGGACCTAGAGGATATTATGCTAAGTGAAATAAGGCAGAGAAAGACAAGTACCATGTGATTTCACTTAAATGTGGAATCCAAAAACTAAATAAATAAAAGAGTCCTAGATACAGAAAACAAGCTGGCGGTTGTCAGAGGGGAGGGAGTTTAAGGGGTTGGGTGAAAAAGTGAAGGGATAAAGAAGTAAAAATTGGTAGTTATGAAATAGTCGTGGAGATGTAAAGTATAGCATCAAGAATATAGTCAATAATATCATAACAACTATCGTGATATTATAACAACAACTAATGTTGTCAGACGTGTACTGGACTTATTGCGGGCATCACTTCACGAATTACACAAATGTCTAAATACGATGCTGTAAACCTGAAACTAATAAATAATACGGGACATCAACTATAACTGACAAAAATATTTTTAAAGCATTCAGCTTTTCAGCTATATAAACAATATACTAAGCTTTTCAGATACCCAATCAATTTGCAAAGGTCATAAGTACTTTTTATGTATACCAGATATTACCAGTGAAAACTATGATGGAAAATGTATTATACAAGTAACATATTGTATTTTAAAAATATGTATGTATGTATATAGATCTGATACAGCTTAATAGCAAAATACAAGTAAGTCCATTAAAATATGAGCAGAGGTACTCCTTGATTCTCTGAAAAGACCTACAAACAAAAAATTGATGCCTAGCATCAGTGGTTGTCAGAGTATGTTGACATTAATGAGGATGTCAAAGGTCAATACCTGTCTGATCATTAACTACTTCCCCCTGTCACCATTTTTAAGTTAAATTATGCCCAGAAAAAATAAACCATACCAGCAGCACTTGGTTATATGGTACTTAGTAGTTGAAAATCACAGGATTATTTTTTAAAAGGTATCGAAGTTTTACAGTTAACTGGAGGAAACTTTGGAATTATTTTTCTGATTCCAGTAAGAATGATTTGGAAAACACATCACAACTTCCTCCCTATAAAGCTTTGAAACACGGTTGATTCCCTTACAGTGTTCTCAATTTTCATTGTCTGATTAAAACAATTACAGGGAAGGCCACTTGAAGGGCACAGCAAGGGGACCAGAGATGATTTCAGAGTTATGCGTTTGGTGCAGTTGTGCCTTCCTTACTATGATCTGTGGGATTTCTGTTGTCAGCAAATGTCCAGCCCATTGTTTTTGCATTTTTGCCTTCAGGGGGCAGCTGCTTCTCCACGAGCTCCCACGGAGCTTCGCTGCAACACAGCACTCCATTCCAGGGCTCAACTGTCTCCACTAACAGCATTTTCTCCCGCACTGTGGCTCCCTGATGGGTCTCCTTGTGTTTCATTTTTACTTTGTATGAAATGTACTGCAAATAGCTATTTATGCTCCGTCTATTTCGTGGTGTCATGCCTTCTCTTTGGTGTATTAAGGGCTTGAAAGTCTTCTATTAGCTGTTTTCTACTTTAATTAGTTGCCTGCCACTCTTATATCTTTGAGCTGTGTAATCTCCAATAGGTAGCAAGCTAAATTATCTGGCACTTTTCTTTCTGTCAATTTGTTTTTAAATGTGCCTTAGCAGTTTTTAGTGGGCATATATTATCATTAAGATAACATACCAATATAAAGACTAAATATTCTTTCATGCCCACATAAAATATAAATACGTATATACACATGCAACTGTGAGGGAGAAAAACAAGTTCAATGCCAAAAAGAAACTGGGTCAGAACTAAACAAGTTAACCTGTAGGTTACGAGGACTGTTAATAAACATTGAAAATATGATCCTGGAATATATTTGTTGAAGAGGAATTTATTTGCAAAGTCTCAGCATTTTTCCTGGCAAATAACAAGTGTCAATAAAATTAATTATATTATACATCATATATAAATATATATAGTTATTCATTTAATTCAACATAAACTTTTCTGTGACTACCATGTAGCAGACCTATGTGTTTGAATACACTGTGCAACAGTGCCGTGCTCATGTGTCATACTAATTTCAATTAACTATTGCTTAAGAAATGAACCACAAACTTTTATGAAGCATGTAGAACCTGTTTGAGGGCCAGCCATGTAAAGGACCATTATTAGGAGTCTTCAGTTCAGAGATTGTGTCTCCTACAACGAATAAATTCTATCTCTTAACTGTCACTGTTTATGGCATCTTAGAAGATCGTGTGTCTCTCCTGGCCTCTCCGAAACATCAAACTTCTGCTGGTCAACAAATTTCATTACATTCCAACGGTTTTGGGAAGTACTGGAGTACAAATAAGCATATCCTTCATATATGAGTTATTTAGATCACTCAAACATTTAGAAATCTTGTGCAAATTTACACTTATCATAGAAAGCCATTAAAATGTCTTCAGAGACAGTCCAGTCCAGTGGGTGGCTAAGTCTCCATTTTCCCCTTCAAATGCATCTAACTTTTACAGGTGGCCACGGTCGAAGCCCTAATGACTCCCAAATGCTTACCCACATAGTATGTAATTTTGCATTATGACCATCAGTGATCTTCTATTTCTGCCCACAAAAAGCACAATAAGTGACTTCTATTGATCTTTGCTGAAGAATAAAATAGTGATCTAAAGGTGTTCTTGACAGTTAGCACAGTTATAAAACATGGGCCCTTTCATCAAGTGTCCTGTAAATTTTGAAACCTAAGGAACCCTGGATAATTTTTGTGCATGTCTCTAAAACTAAGAGCTCGATGTAAGGTTGAAAGGGTCTTTACATCTTTACGTAATTAGGGGTTTACAGAGATCCGTATAATATATCCACTGCATTCAAAATAATTTACAACAGTGCCTAAGTATTTCATTCTCACCACAACCAATGTTATGCAATAACTTAAAGGAATTTAAATGATATAATGTAGATGGGGAAACAGCTAAAATTTTAGTGATGTATTTTGTGTCAATAAAGTAATATTAGTTATTACGTTCCTTGTTGATAGATACAGCATAGTTTATCAAATTTGGTTAAGGCGATTTCAGAAGTCAGCTTAGATATCTGAGCTACGTGTTCTAACTCATAGAACTTTTGCAAATCTTAAATAAAACTAATGAAACAGAGGCCACAGAGGTAGGTTGTCAAGAGCTCAGATCTGGCTCCGCACGGATGAGGCGCAGTGTCCCAGCCTCCCACGGGCAGTTCTGTGTCCTTGGCCAAGTAATCGAATCTTTCTGTGCCTCCATGTTTAAATGAGCAAAGTAGAGATAATCAGATCTTACAGCATTATCATGGGAATTACTAATTTGAGACTTATGAAAGGCTTAAATAGAATATTATATATATATATATATATATATATATACACACATAGTAAGAGTTCAATAAATTGCATATCTTAATAACACTAAAAATATAAGTAAGTTGATCTGTAACCTAAACCCATGCCATGTAACAGCAATTCCTATGACATGTTCCCATCATAACAAATGTGAAAATATTGTAAACATCATCAGGAAAAAATTAATACCCATACTCCAGTGTTTATTTTAATAAATCCATATTTTTCATATGACCTATCAGAATAAAGCTACATTACTATAATTATACTTCTTACTAATGGTCTATGCAGTAGCCAAAAATTAAGAAACCTTTGTAAACAGAATGTGATATTAATCTCATGCCACATTACCATTACCATACTACCTTCTTTTCTTTATTTTTTTGTTCACACTATTGCAGATGTCCCAATTTCCCCTCCCTTTGCCCCTCTCCCACCAGCCCCATCCTTGCCCTTCCCTTTGTCCATCACCACACTGTTGTCTGTGTCCATGAGTTATACATATTGTTCTTGGGCTAATCCCTTCACCTTCTTTCATCCAGTCCCCTCCCCTCTCCCCCTGAGAGCTGCTAGTCTGTTCCATGTATCCACACCTCTGTTTCTATTTTGTTTGTCAGATTATATTGTTAAATAGATTCCACATAAGAGATCATATGATATTTGTCTTTCTCTGACTATGTCACTTAGCATAATAATCTCCAGGTCCATCAGTGTTGTCACAAAAAGTAAGATTTCATTCTTTTTTATGGCCATGTATTATTTCATTGTGTAAATGCACCAGAGCTTTTTTATACATTCACTTATTGATGGGCACTTGGGCAGCCTCCAGACCTTGGCTATTGTAAATAATGCTGCTATGAACATAGGGGTGCATATATTCTTTCAAACTGTATTTCTGGCTACTATCAAAAATCAAACAACAAGTACTGGTGAGGATGTGGAGACAAGGGAAACTTACCATACTGTTGGTGGCAATGCAGGTTGGTGCAGTCACCATGAAAAACAGTATGCAGTTTCCTCAAAAAATTGAAAACGGAACTGCCTTTTGACCCCATGATCCCACTTACCCATTTTTTAATTTGATTCTTTTCTTCCTCTGGAATTGGAGGTCAGAAAGTGGGGTCAAGAGCAGCTCCCTTTAAGATGGCATCCAAGTACTTTTGCCCCCCTTACTGAGAAGATTGGAAATTTTATTTCCAAATCATGGACCACTGCAATCTGATTTATATAATTCCTTTGAGGGGGGATTTGGTACACATGGATTTTAATATATAATATGAGTAGCAATAAATTATTGTACCCTGTATCTTCATTTAGACAGAATGAAAGACAGGCTAAAATTTTGGACTAGGTGACAAATTATCCTTTCACCATTTTCTTTGCAGTCAGAGCCTAAGTTGTGATTCATCTACAGCAATTCTTTTCAACAAGGAAACGTTTTGATGTTTGAGGGAGGAGATGAAAGTCAATGTTCAGAAGTTCCAGCCAAGATGGAGGTGTAGGCAGAAACACTTCACTTTCTCGCACAACCAAAAGAAGGATAACAATCAATTTAAAAATAAAGAACAACCATAACTGCCAGAAAAACATCTGCATGGAAATCCAGCAACCAAAGAACTAAAGAAGAAATATTCATCCAGACAGTAGGATGGGCAGAGACGGGCAGCCTGGGCAGAGAGGGTACAAGGCAAGGCAAAGGCTAGAGGAGCAGGGTGGGTGAGGCAGGGATCGGAGGACTGAGTGGGTGATCCCACATTCTTGTGCAGATAAGCCAGAAGGAACAACAGAGCAGCAAGACAGACCATGAAACCCAGGGTTCCAGCACTGGAAACGAAGGACTCAAAACCTCAGGCTTTAAAAAACCCCTGGGGGTTGTGGCAGCAGGAGAAACTTGCAGCCTCACAGGAGAGTTTGTTGGAGAGACCCACAGGGCCCCAGAACAGACACAAACCCACTCATCTGTAAATCGACACCTGAAAGGGCACAATCCACTTGCAGGAAGTGGAGGAAAGTGATGGAAAGTGGGATGAAAGCAGAGCAAGCAGCATTATCCCCTCTCTGAGCCCTCCCTCACAGAAGGCACCACAACACAGCAAAGAGGGTTGACCTGCCCTGGTGAGTATATAAGACTCCTGCTATCATCGTGTAACAGGTGCACAGAGACAAAGACGTGGCCCAAACAAAAGAACATATCAAACCTCCAGAAGAAGAACTAAGTGACAAGGTGAAAGACAACCTGTCTGATGCAGAGTTCAAAACACTGTTAATCAGGATGCTCACAGAATTGATTGAGCTTGGTTGCAAAACAAAAGAAGAAATGCAGGCTACACAAAGTGAAATAAAGGAAAATATATAGGAAACCAACGCTGAAGGGAAGGAAACCGGAACCCAAATCAGCGATTTGGAACAAAAGGAAGAAATAAGCATCCAAATGGAGCAGAATGAAGAAAGAAGTAAGCAAAAAAATGAAGAGAGGCTTAGGAACCTCTGGGACAACTTTAAGGATGCCATCATCTGAATCATGGAAGTGCTGGAAGGAGAAGAGGAAGAGCAAGAAATTGAAAACTTATTTGAATAAATAATGAAAGAAAATGTCTCCAATCTAGTGAAGGAAATAGACTTACAAGAACTCCAAGAAGTCCAAAGAGTCCCAAAGAAATTGGACCCAAGAAGGAGCACACCAAGGCACATCATAATTACATTAACCAAGATTAAAGATAAGAAAAGAATCATAAAAGCAGCAAGCAGAAAGGAGATAGTTACCTAGAAAAGAGTTCACATAAGGCTATCAGTTGATTTCTCAAAAGAAACCTTATAGGCAAGAAAGTGTTGGAAAGAAGTATTCCAAGTCATGAAATGCAAGGACCTACATACAAGATTACTCTGTCCAGCAAAGCTATCATGTAGAATGGAAGGGCAGATAAAGTGCTTCCCAGATAAGGCCAAGTTAAAGCAGTTCATCATCACCAAGCCCTTATTATATGAAATACTAAAATGACTTATCTAATAAATAGATGATCAAAAACTATAAACAATAAAATGACAACAAACTCACAACTATAAACAATTCAACCTAAAAACAAAAAACAAAAACAAACTAAGCAAGCAACTAAGCAATCACAGAAATGGAGATCACATGAAGGGTTACCAGTGGGGAGGGGGAGGAGGAGAATGGAGGAAAAAGCTGCAGGGAATAAGAAGCATAGTTTGTAGGTATAAAATAGACAGGGGGAGGTTGAGAATAGTATGAGAAATAGGGAAGCCAAAGAACTTATACGTACAACCCATGGACATGAACTGTTGGTGGGTAGAATGCTGGACAGGGAGGAAGGGGATAAATGAGGGGGGGGAATTGGGACAAATGTAATAGCATAATAAATAAAATATACTTAAAAAAAGAAAGTTAATGTTCAAGTCCTCTGAAACTACTATTCTCACTACTTTGGTGGGGTGGGGGAGAGAGAAATCTAATCTAAGACTAGTCTTTTGAAAGAGAAAGTTTCTGTGAGGTTCTGCTAAAATCTATTTTGCCATTGGATTTTGAACATATTATTAAATTTCATTTGCACATAATGTATTTTCATTTTTCAATGTTAGGTTAAATATTATATTGAGCAATGCCTTTAGTAATTCAGGTATGGGTTCCACAAGCTATAACCCTCCTCTGTTTGTTTTAGTGAATCTAAATCTGCTCTATTTCTTCCAGAAATTGTTTTCTAATATTCTTTTTCCACTAATGCAGACTATTTCTTTTCAATGAAGTTTCATTTTGAAATGTTCATGATAGGTTGAATATCTATCAGTACCCATAGTCTATGAGTTCCTAATTCCTCTTTGTGCCTTTCAACTTTCATTTTTCTCAATGCAAACACTTACATAGTCTTACTTTCATCTATTCTTTAAGGACTTGAAGTGTGACAAAATCACTTTTAAAAAGAGCTGGGTCAGTAATATAAGGCCTTTTTATAAGATTCTCTACCATGCATAACAGAGCAAAACAGGAAATAAGAGGAAGCAAACTAGAGTTGTGTGAAATTGTTCATTTATTCTTCTCAAATAGTTTTCAGTTTTTCATGAAACTGCTGAAAATTTCACAAAATGCATTCCAATGAGATTAATATTTGTTTTCCAAGTTTCATCAAAGCTTTCATCTTCAGGTAAACATTGTATACGCATAAGACATTCTGTCCCCATGTGTACTTGCTTGTTCATAGCCATTAAAATGGACCTGGGATATCAAATATGTACAAACTGACCGAATGGGTAAGGAAAGATGCAAATAGTACCGTGAGTAGTGAATGCACACTAATGTATGGTGGGCATGTGTTGTTTTCCCCTTAAGTTGTTCCCAAATGAAGAGTTTAAACTTAAGATTTTTCTGATTAAAGAAGGTTTTCTAACAAGAAACTTTTGTTTTGATTTGCTCTTTCTACCTTTTTGGTTAAATTTATTGTGGGAAATCATCTCATATATTGAAATATCTTCACTTTTATTCATAATAAGGTAAAAAATAATAAATGGACCAGATGCTTCGGCCTTTTCCAGCATTCTTGGTTTCATGTATAACATTTTGTTTTGATGATAATGTAATAATTCATTCATTTCCTCCTTAAAATCATAATTTTCTGAATGAACAACTTTAAATGCCATAGTCCCTTAATGGATCAATAATATGACAGCAAGTTTAGGTGTTTGGTAGTTTGAAATACCACGTAAAGGGTACTTCGAAATTGGTTTTCCTCTATATGCATTTAAATGATATTGAAGCATTCCTTAATTTGGATGAGGTAAATTATCCCATCATATAACTCTGACAGAGCCATTTGTAAGACAGGAGCCTAGCCTAAAATGGCATTTTGGACCCTTATAAATGAACTGAAAAACAAATTTTCCTTCCTTCTTTCCTTCCTTCCTCCCTCCCTCCCGCCTTCCCTTCCTCCCTCCCTCCCTCCCTTCCTTCTCTCCTTCTACATATTTCCTAAAATCTCAAAACTTTGCATAGCAAATCTTATACTTCACAAAAAAGTGAGCCAAGTCTTGATTTCTTGCACCTTTCCTTGATCAATGGATTAGTTCATATTATTATTTACATCTCATCATTTGCTTATTGACCATAGCATAATAAGAGATTACCACATACTCAGCTATATGCACTGGCATGCCAACATAATGCGCCTTTATGAGAATATGTAAAAAGTAGATAGTCAGCTTGTTTTCTTTTTTTAGGATTTTAAGAGGAGGGGGACAGGGATTTTTCTTTTCATTTCTCATACTTTTTTTGGTCTTTAGAAACACATATGTTCTTTTGTTTTATTATCAGATTTTAGAAATAATTTTAATATAAAACTAATGTAGTGAATGTTTTGGTATTTGTTCCTTTTGATATCCCTCCTCTTTATTTCTTATTTTAAGGATTTTATTTGCTCTATCTGTTTGTTTTAAGGAGTGTGGTTAAGATACATAAACACTGAAATGAAACAAAGTACCTTGGGGCAGACTAGTAAAGTAGGACCTTGAGAGGTAACTATATACTGGCAGTGTGATTGGAGATAATAATGCAATCACTTGTTTTATATTGTAGAATGTTGAGTTTTCCTAAATTGAAGGTCTAGCTAGATTATCATTGAGAGAATCCTAACTTCTAAGGTGTGTTTTAGTTCCTAAACGGGGCCACAGTCAGGATGGTTTCCCAGGAGGCAGGGTCAAATTATGAGAGCCCTAGGTGTTTAAAGGCTTTGTGGATTTGCATTGGTACATTTGCTCCTTTGGAATCTTCCATTTTTACCTTTTCAATTACCTCGAAATCTGTTATTACCATTGCCTTATAACCTATTCTAAGGTCACATTGTTAATAAGACATAAATCTTCCTCCTCAGAAAGTTTAAAATCTAGTAAGCGAAGAGACAATTCTAGTACGTGGCAGATGCAGGGCTTAGTGAGAGGCCCCTGACCCAGCTGTGAGAAACCAGAGTGGCCACTCAGAATAATACAAGGCCTAAGCCAGATTTTTCTCTGATTAGGAGTGAACCAGCTAAGGAAAGAACAGGGAAATGAGAGTGCTTCAGACTGAGGAAACAATGGAAAAAGACTCAGAAGAAAAATGGAGTGTGGATATGAGGCATAGCAAATTGTTCACTTAGCAGGAAGTTATGGTGTAAGGATGGGGATATTAAGAGATGAGTGTGAAAAGATCGGTTCATGAAATAGGCCCATAGATCATAATTACAGTTATTCACTATCCTGGTGATTTTAAGAATAGAGAGTCATTAAAGAATCTTTAAATATCAACTGATTTTAGTAGGGGATATATATCATATATATCATAGACATATTTAGTATATAGTATATATTTAGTATACATATATATATTTCTGTGATATATACATACGGTGGGCTTCCTAAGTCCTGAGGACTGATCAAAGATGGAAACAATTATAAACCTAAGCGAGTGCTCTGAATCATTTCAGTGCAAGTGCCCCATGTATTTAGTGCTACACTGTGTATGAGAGATGCACTGTTCTGCTATCAAGGTATTTGTCCCCATGTAATCTTCACTCACAGGTTTGACTCCTAGTTTCCTGCAGGTAGAATGAGTTGAAAAAAATTGGCTCCCACATCTTACCAGCTATGAGTCTGGGCAAGTAACTTAACCCCTCTTAATTTTAATTTCCTTTCATTTGCTGATACTAAAAAAAAGTTTTGCTATATCTGTTGGCCACCTGTATAGCTTCTAGGGAGAAGTGTCTGTTCACGTTCTCTGCCAGTATTTTAATTCAAATGTTTATCTATTTGTTGTTGAGTTGTGTGAGTTCTTTATATATTTATATGAATATCTTCTGGATATTAACCCCTCATCAGTTTTGTTCATTGACTTTTTGTTTTGTTGACTGTTTTTCTCTGAAGAGGTTTTTTTTTTTTTTTTTTTTTTTTTTTTTTTTTTTTTTTTTTTTTTTTTTTTTTTTTTTTTTTTTTTTTTTTTTTTTTTTTTTTTTTTTTTTTTTTTTTTTTTTTTTTTTTTTTTTTTTTTTTTTTTTTTTTTTTTTTTTTTTTTTTTTTTTTTTTTTTTTTTTTTTTTT
>PVJI01000466.1:0-179982 GCA_004026765.1 Micronycteris hirsuta | reverse complement strand
GTTTTTATTTCCCTTGCTTTTTGGGTTGAAGTCATAAAATTTTCTCTAAGACCAAGGTCCATAAGTTTAGCACCTATGTTTTTTGATGTAATTCATTGTTTCAGGCCTTATATTTAGGTGTTTGATTCATTTGGGTTAATTTTTGTATATGAAGACAAACTGCAGTCTAATTTCGATCTTTTGCACGTGGCTTTCCAGTTTGCTCAGCACCATTTATTGCAGAGGCTTTCTTCTCTTCACTGTGTGTTTTTGGCTCCTTGGTCAAAAATTATGTGTCCATATGTATATGGATTTATTTTGGAGCTCTCAGTTCTGTTCCATTGGCCCATTTGTCTGTTTTTCTGCCAATATCATAGTGTTTTGATTATCATCACTTTTTGGTATAAAGTCAGGAAGGGCAATACGTACAGCTTTGTTCTTTTTCTCGGGTTTCCTTTAACTATGTGGGGTCTTTTGCGATTCCATAAAAATATAATAATTTTTTGTTCTATTTCTTTAAAAATGTTATTAAGATTTTAATGGGGATTGCATTAAATTTGTATATTGCTCTGAGTAATATGGCCATTTAACTATGTTGATTTTTCCAATCCATGAACACGGAAGATCTTTCTATATGATTGTGTCTTTTCCCATTTCTTTTAATAATGTTCACTTTTCAGCATATAGGTCCTTCACATCCTGTTTTAGCATATGCTAAAGAAATTACCCTTCACATCTTTTGTTAAGTCTTTACCTAGGTATTTTATTCTTTTTTGTTGCAGTTGCAAAAAGAATGTTTTTTTCCATTTCTTTTTCCTGAAATTTCATTGTTAGTTTATAGGAACTAGAGGAATGCAGTGGATTTTTATACATTGATTTTGTATCCTGCAAGTTTACTGTAATTGTTTATTGTTTCTAATAGTTTTTTGATGCCGTTTCTAAGGATTTCTATATAAAGAATTACGTCATCTGCATAAAGCGACACTTTTACTTCCTCATTCCCAGTTTGGATGCTTTTTACGTCTTTCTCTTGCCTGATTGCTCTGGCAGGACTTCTGGTACTATGTGGAATAACAGTGGTGAGAGTGAGCCTCCCAGTCATGTTCTCGATCTCAAAGGAAAAGCTTCAGTTTTTGCCATAGATTGCGATAATAGTCGAGAGTTTGTCATATATGTCCTTTATTATGTTGAGGTATTTTCCTTCTATACCCATTTTATTCAGTGTTTTCATCATAAATGGATGTTATAGCTTATCAACTGCTTTTTCTTCATCTGTTGATAAGATTGTATGATTTTTATCATTTATTTTCTTAATGTGGTGTATCACATGATCGATCACCTGTTGAACCATCTTGTGCCTCTGTAATGAATCCCACTGATCATGATGTATTATTTTTAATGTATTATTGTATTCAATTTGCTGGTATTTTGTTTAGAATTTTTTCATCTCTATTAATCAGAGATATCGGTCTATAGTGTTCTTTTTTTGTGTTATCTTTGCCAGGTTATGGTATCAGGGTTATGTTGGCCTCATAAAATGTGTTAGAAAGTATTGCCTCTTCTTCAATTTTTTGGAAGAGTTTGAGAAGTGTAAGTATCAAATCTTTTCTGCATGTTTAGTAAAGCTATCTAGTCCTGGGCTTTTACTTTATGGGAGGTTTTTGATAGTTGATTCAATTTCCTCATTGTTGATCAGTCTATTTAGATTTTCCAATTCTTCATGAGTCAGTCTAGGAAGGCAAAAAATGAACAACGAGAAGAACAAGCAAAAACTCATGGACACAGCAACAGCAGTATGGTGGTTACCAGGAGGAAAGGGTGTGGGAAGTAGTAAAGGGTAAAGGCAGTCAAATATGGCGACAGAATATTATTTGATTGTGGGTGTGGGCACACAAAGCAATTTGCACATTGTGTATCATAGAAATGTACACTTGAAAGCTCTATAATCATTAATTAATGCCATCCCAATAAATTTAATTTTAAAAATTACCAAAACGAATTTAAAAAGGTTTGGTACTATCTCACTGGTACAATATACAGTGCTATAAAATATGAAGTAAGCTGAATATTTAGGGTCTACAATACATTATCACTGTGTTATGCCAAAGAAATTGCTCAGATAAGGCTATGTCATGGCACAAGCTATGAAAAAGATAGCTTAGTTTGTGTGGAGAATGATTGCTGGAGCTGCAAATCCCTTCACTGATTTCTGATTCATCAGTAACCATAGCAAATAATGAGAATGAAAGAATTTTATATGATTCACAGATGACTGTTGTGGGAGGTGCAAGAATGCACTGTGAAAGTTGGAAAGAGAAAGGAGATGATAAAATGTTTTAAAAAACCCTGAAATTTATTATTTCTTGCAAAGAAGATGCCAGAGAATATCATGTATTGTATGCAACTATAGGAAATAAAGGCAGCAGGATAAATCTCAGTACGTTTTAAACAAGTATAAATAACTGCTTCAAGATGGCATTCTTTGAGCACCTGAGATACATGGGGTTTTCTATCTTTGTCAATGCTCCCAGCTGGGAACAAGGTTGGTGTTTCCTAGTTTATTTCACAGGAAATGAGGAACACGCCTGAAGGTGCTACTGTGCTGAGGTGTAATTGTCTTTGTACCATGGACAGAAAAACATTAATACATCGCCTTGTTAGTATCAAGAGTTATATTTTTACTGTGTGGGTGGATCCTTTCACGCAGCTAAAATGGCAGCACTCCAAGGTCACGGTTCTTCTTGGGAGACCGCAGAAGTGCTCAGGCAGCTTTGGTGAGTCAGGACCTCCAGTAGATGAGCTGGAATGCCCTGTACACATGGGTTCTGCAGGTCTCTGTGGTCCTGCTTCCTACCACTGCTGGCAGCTATCTCTAACCGCCACGCATGTTTACATTCGCAATTCTTGACAGCAAAGCTTGATCAGATTCAGAAATCTTATAACTCTATCTGGCAATGCAAGTATTACTTTTGGATGTTTATATCTTATGGTCTTTCAATTAAATGCACTTTGCTATTTAATGTAGACTTTACTAATTCAACTTTCTCAGGCTATTGAACAGGAATGTAAAGCCCCATTTCTTTAAAAGGCTGGGAGAAAGCACCAGTTATCATCCAGAATACCCTTTTAGTTAAAGTGATACCTAAACTTTACCAGACTAATGAATTGAAACCATTTCATAGGAATTTTATTCTACCCCATTTATTTAATGCGGTATCTAAAATGTTGTACACTCCTTGATTGCCTAGTGGGAGGATGTGTTAGATATGCATTTATTCAAAACTCAGCATCACCATGGACTCATTATGAGCCCTTCTCATTGAAAAATAATACTTTGTGCAAACACTTCACATGGCCTATCAATCACCTCAATTTACATTTATGAGTGTCCTTTATGTGTCCAGCCCACAGTGTTATCCAGACTTAATATAAAAGTAGATACAATAAACATCTAAAAGGCTAAATCAAACAAGTAAGTTTTTTAGTTGAAACTTACAAATCAACAGTAATTCTAAAGTTCTCATGCATAAAAGAATAGATTCCCTGGCTGAAGAGCAAGGTGCAGAAGGGTTGTGATTTATTAGAGTCAGATTGTAAGGCGGCAGGTAGAGGTCAGTAATTGTAAATTGTGGCAGAAACTCTTCCAGAATCAGAAAGCCATTAGGTGACAAGTTTGCACTGGGTAGGTACAGAAAGAAAATTATATAGTTAGTAAAACACACACACACACACACACACACACACACACACACACCACATATCTTTCCGGTAAAGCTAAGGTGAAAAGTGTGATTTGAGAGCAAAGAAAATCTCCTCTTTAAGATTAATGGCATAGATTACATTTTAAACATTTATACTAGAGAACCGATCACTCGCAAGCTAATTTTATTTGAACTAAATTCAGTGAAATTTGAAGACATCCATGCTTGAATATCAAACCAACAATTATCCAGAATATCAAGCTGCCCCATGGGTCTGCAGGGACAGCAAGGGACACCTGAGCACCGTGTGCACACCCATGACACTGCCGGCCACGGCCCTGAAGGAAGTTGTTCACTAAAAATACCTAAATATAAAGCTACGATTTAGGTATTTATATTTATAAATAGAAATAGGATTCAAACAAGCCCCAGAGGAATCAGAAAGTAACTTGGTAAAGCACAAACTATTCTCTAAAGGATTAAATTGAAAAGAGAATATAGATATAAACTATCCAAAGCAACCCAGGTTAATTCCAGAAATTCAAAAACATAGAGTTCTGTGAAAGAATGACAACACAGTCAACAGCGTTCAAACTAGACAAATAGCCTCAAATGGCTGCAATAAAACAGACATTCAACCCACAGAACGCTCGCAGACAGTATGTTCCAACTAAGTCTCAGGGCCAGCAGAGTGCACACTTCACACAAGGTGCTAAGACAGTATCCTAGCAAAAATTCAAGACATGTTGTCTTTGTCTAATGACTAATAACATTTTTAAAGTGCTGTTGATGAAGAAATTAAAAAGAAAAAAACTGAAAGCGTCCAGCATTCTAGATTCTTTAAAAACATTGTTGCCTCTATGATCAAGGAAACTTTATTCAATGCCTCCTTTTAGAAAAGGAAATATATATATATATATATATATATATATATACACACACATATATTATATATTAACATAAAATATATATTTACATATATAAATATATAAGATAGAAGTATGTATAAAGATAAATAAATGTTCTTAAGGGAGGAAAGGTGATATGACTGCTGTATCATCGTTATCATTATCTGATTACTTAATAGTGTAAAAATTATCTAGTAAATTTTCTTTCCACACACAGACCATCCAATCACTATATTTACATTTTATTCACGATCTGTTTCTCTTATAATACTAATTGTCAAAATTTGCCATGTTAAAAAAACTATGTCAAATGAGTTAAATAGGCAAGGAAGAAATTATTGCGGAAAGACTGATTAACTTCTCTGAAATATAAGTCAAAAGGATTTTAAAGTGCAGGTATATAATAATGGAAAAGTACTGAAGGATTCTGCAGGGTAAGGAGGATGATGGTCCTTAATTAGACTATCTGTGTTTGCTAATTGTCTATTCTCTTATTAAAGGTAGGCTCCCTCTCACCACCACCGCCACAGAAACTGAGGGGAGGGCTCTCCCTTCCTTGATGATTCCATGATTACATCAAAGGGATGGTTCCCTGGTCCTTGAGAAATACACTCCTGGGCTGCAAAATGGAAAAAGCTGGGGAAAGTGTACGTCTCAAAGGAGTAGAGAAAGAATTTAAAATTGTGAGTTCTCTAAAGTCAATACCCTAAGCAAAAGAGAGAGTCAGGAAGAAATTCACCCACAGTTTAATCAAATTGAGACGAATACTAAGGTCCTCTTGGTCAGTCATAGACATCTCTTAGCACTGCTCAACGGCCCCAGGAACTTCTCTCCTGGGCAACTGATGGCAGTTGGAGGTATTCTAAATAGATTTTGATTAACAGAATAAAGTTACCAATTTCCATAGCAGAATAAAACAACCACCATTACAAAATGGAATAGTAGAAGAGTATGATTTTGTATATAAATGTGCTTAGCATAATAAAACAAAATCATATTTATCACCATCATCATGATGATCAAAAATGGATAAGCCTGGTGTTTCTAACAATATCATATGAAATTATAAAAATGTTAATAGACCTATTTCTATAGTCAAAGGAACTCTTCTGTAGTCAATAGTCATAAATATAATATTTTATAACTTTATACTTCTCAACTTTTTGATGTTTAGAAGAGTAACTATAATGCTGCATAGACATGATGCAAATACATGTATATAATGAATAAAAGAAATTAATTTAAAAAAATTTTAGATTATTTATTTATTTTTAGAAAGAGAGGAAGGAAAGGAGAAAGGGAGAGAAACATCAATGTGTGGTTGTCTCTAGAGCGCCCCCTACTGGGGACCTGGCCTGTAACCCAGGCATGTGCCCTGACTGGGAATCGAACCAGCAACCCTTTCGTTTTCAGGCCCACACTCAATCCACTGAGCTACACCAGCTAAGGCAAAGGAAACTAATTCTTGATCACAATTTTAAACAAATGCCGCCACACCAGTGGGAAAAATGAAACCACCATACTGATTTTCTTTGCCCTGAATTCTTTGTAACAAAACATATATCAATACACTCTGAGGAGTTTGGTAGGATACACCTCAATTAACATACCTCAGTGTTTCCATTTGATGGTTAGCAAATTAGAAATTTAAAAAGGCTAATGAAGAAAAAAAAAGTTTCTCATGATAAGTAAACCCTGCAGCTGTGGGCAAACTCACATCCTTTTTAGTCTTTTTTCCTGGAAATGGCTCGCCGGTAAGCTGCCTACCTGGCTGCTCAAGCTCTCCTTGGGCGAGGAATCCACATTTCTTCACAGAGGAAACTCCAGTCAGTTGTTAGGAGCTTTGTTTAATTTCTCTTGAAAGAAAAACGAAAACTTGTTGGAAGTTTTTTTCCCCTAAAGTCACTGCAGGTAGTTAACAGTTCAGTTAAAAATAATTAAGCCAATTTGTTAATATGAAACTCCTTCACATAGAACACTAAGCTCACAGGATAAAAGAGACTGCCTAAATGGAAGGTTCTCCGGGAGGCTCAGAGCCAGACCCAGCATGAGGTGCTTTATTTTCTACTGTAAATCTTCACACTTCTGCAAAATTGTTGGATGCCAGTACCTCTGTGGGTAGTTTTGCTTATTCTTTTCTGCATGTAACTGGTCCCTAAGGGGAGTACCTCTAGTAGCTCCTAAGCAGATACCCTACAGCTAGCTCAAAGCATTAACAGAATGCAGAGTGAACTGAATACAATGTGACAAATGCTTCCAAAAGGGACAGCCAGGGTAGAAACAAGAGAAAAAGAATAACTGAGATACACTACATTTGCCTCTGACAATGATGGAAGTGAAGCTCATTCCCCCAGAATAGGGACAAAAACCGTTCAGTTTATTAGTCCTACATACATTCAAATCATTTCAAGCAAATTGTCCAGCTTTCATCAGTCATAAATGGCCTGTGAGTGAAAGGTCATGTTTCGTCTTCAAATAGTACATTATTAATAAATGACACAATGTTTCTTCTTATCACAGCTAAAAGGCTAGTTCAGGCTCAAGCATTGATATTAATTAGTGCAGATATACATTATATGTATTCATTCATTTTTTTTAATATACATTTATTGACTGCTACCTCTTATATCCAGCACACTGCCTTCAGCACTACTGATACTGAAGAGACTAGGTTACAAACCAACATAGTACTTTTGTCCCCACTTCCATTAGATTAAAATAATTCTGTCAAAATGATTGCCTTAAAATTCATGATTTTAAAAATTAGCATTTTAGTTCCAAGTCTTCCATTTAATTTTTTCTTTCATGTAGGTGGGATTTCTTTGCCAATCTACAGATAACACTCATGGACGAGAAAGAAGCGAGTCTTTCCTGCACGTACCACCGAGATGGAGAGTCGCTCATGTTTCTCGGTAGGACTGCATGTCCCTGTCTACCTGTCTGCCGTTCATAAACATGTGCTCTATACTGTTTAAAATACGTCCATAGGATAAAAACAACTGATTTTCATATAAGCCTTTTGAAATCGATCATAAATTATGAGCATAAGGTTTATAAAATACATGTTATAATATTTATGTATTAATATTAGCATATTAAATGATAAAAATAATTAAATAACAATTTTATTTTCAGGAGTATTTTGAATATAAGCTATATTTATAACCAATGAAGATTACTTGCCCAATTTTAGAAAAAAAAATACTGTACTGTCATTTATTCACTAATTTTAATTGAAGATGTTATATTCTTCTAACAACTTATGAATCAATTTTATTTTATTTTTAATTATATTTTATTGATTATGCTATTTCAGTTGTCTTGATTTTTCCCCTTTTGCCCTACCTCCACACAACACCCCCCACTCCCTCAGACAATGCCCCCCACCATTGCTCATGTCCATGGGTCTTGCATGTAAGTTCTTTGGCTACTCCATTTCCTATACTGTACTTTACATTCTCACAGCTATTCTATAACTACCTATTTGTACTTCTTAATCCCCTCACCTTTTCACCCCAGACTCCCCACACCCCTGCATTCTGGCGACCATCAAAACACTCTCTGTATTCATGATTCTGTCTTTGTTCTTCTTTTTATTTTAAAGATTTTATTTATTTATTTTCAGAGAGAGGGGAAAGGAGGGAGGATGAGAGGGAGTGAAATATTGATGTGTGGTTGCCTCTCCTGTGGCCCCAACTGAGCACCTGGCTTGCAACCCAGGCGTGCACCTTTACCAGGAATCGAACCAGTTACACTTTGGTTCACAGAAAACACTCAATCCACTGAGCCACACCAGCCAGGGTGTCTATGTTCTTTTATTTTCTTAGTTCGTTTTTTAGGTTCAATTGTTGATAGATTTATATTTATTACCATTTTATTGTTGATAGTTTTGATCTTTTTCTTAAATAAGTCCCTTTAACATTTCATATAATAATGGTTGGGTGATGATGAATTCCTTTTGTGTTTTCTTCTATGGGAAGCTCTTTATCTGCCTTTTGATTCTAAATGATAGCTTTGCTGGATAGAGCAATCTTGGCTGTAGGTCCCTGTTTTTCATGACTTTGAATATTTCTTGCCAATCCCTTCTAGCCTGCAAAGTTTCTTTTGAGAAATCATCTGACAGTCTTATGGGAACTCCCCTCTAAGTAACTAACTTCTCTTCTCTTGCCGCTTTTAAAATTCTCTTTATCTTTAACCTTTGTCGTTTTTAATTATGTTGTGTCTTGGAGTGGACCTCTTTGCATCCATGCTGTTTGGGACTCTTTGTACTTCCTGACCTTGAATGTCTATTTCCTTCACCAAATTAGGGAAGTGTTCTTTCATTATTTTTTTCAAATAGATTTCCAATTTCTTGCTCTTTGTCTTCTCCTTCTGGCATCTCTATGATGCAAATGTTGGACTTCTTGAAAATGTCCCCATGGCTGCTTATACTATTCTCTTTCTTTCAGATTCTTTTTTCTTCTTTTTCTTCTGATTGGTTGTCTTTTGGTTACGTATGTTCCTAATCATTGATTTGATTCTAGGTTTCATCTATTGTACTGTCATTTCCCTGTAAATTGTTTTCTATTTCAATTAGTGTGTCCTTCCCTTCTGGTTGGATCTTTTTTATGCTGCTGAGGTCCTAAGTTCCTTGAGCTTCCTTTTAACCAGTGTTTTTAACTCTGCATCTGATAGATTGCTTATCTCCATTTTGTTTAGCTCTTCTTCTGGAGTTTTGATCTGCTTTCATTTGGGCCATGTTTCTTTGTCTCCTCGTTTTGGCAGCCTCCTTGTGCTTGTTTCCATGTATAAGGTAGAGCTGCTTTGATTCTGTGTCCTAATGTAGTAGGTGTCCTTTAGGGTCCAGTGGCACAGCCTCCCCTATCACCCAAGCTGGGTACTCAAGGTCACCCTCTGTGTGGGCTGAGTACACCATTCTCTTGTAGTTTAGTCTTGGTTTATGTTGGCAGGTCAATGGGAGGGATTTACCCAGGCCAGTCAGCTGTGGGGACTGGCTGTGACCACTTACCACAAACTTCCACCCTCTGTAGAGGATCAGCTGTGCAGGGGCAGAGTAGTCACGCTCCAATGTGGTCTGTAGCTGTCCACTGGGTGCACTAGCCCTGGGGTTTCCTGTATGGAATAGGCCAAGGTCAGCCCCTACTTGTGTTTTGCCTGAGGCCACTCTTCCTAACCTATAAAGCAATCTGAAATAGCTGCTGCTTGTGCTGGCCTTGGAGAATCTCAGACAAAGCCAAACTATGAAACTAGGCTGGCTGCTGCTAGTGCAGAACCTGGGGCTCACTGCGGCCAGCTATCACTTATTTGAGACAATGTAGGAAGTTGGGAAGTATGAGCCAAGATCAGCCATTCATATGGAAAAGCCTCTTGGGTGCTCCCATAAGTTGTGTGGGGAGGAGTCTATGGGAATCTCCAAGGTGGATCAAACACTGTTAGCCAGGTTGATGTAGTCTCAGATATGGCACCAGCCCACTGGCTCTGTGGGGGGTGGGCTCAGCAAAGGGACAATGGCCTCTGCTAGCCTTGATGCCATGCACTTCAGTTTCTCCCTGTATACCACTGGTGCCCTTCAAACTGCTACCCCAGGGCTGGAACTCAAAGAGAGTGAGTCTGAGTAGGTGAGTCCATATGTGCGTTCTTGAAGAGGAACTGCTTGGGGCTCCAGAATTTTCTTCCACCAATTCAATCCCCACAGGTTTTTGCAGCCAGAAGTTGTGGAGGCCTATCTTCCTGGCTCTGGAACCCTGGACTGGGGGCCCTGTTGTGGACCTGGGACTCCTCACTCCCAAGATATCCCTCCCAAATTTTTATCCACCACATGTCAGTAAGGTACCAGCTTGTTCAATGTTTGCACCCCTCCTACCACTCTGGATAGATGTTGTTTCTTTAATTCTATAGTTGTTAGACTTCCATTCAATTCTATTTCTGATGGTTCTGAGTATAGGTTGTCCTATATTTTAGTTGTAATTTTGATGTGGTGATATGAAGAGGCAAGCCATGCCTGCCTACGTTGCCATCTTGACCAGAAGTGTCATGAATCAATTTTAAAAGCTCTATGTGTGTCTTAAATCTACCTCCAATATGTTTATATATAAAATGTTTACCACATTGAATCTGATTTAAATAATGTTTGCAGGTGAAGGAAAACAGAACACATTGAAAAGTATTTTTTCTCTCTCCCCTATGTTTTATATGTCCCAGTCTAGTACACATTAATTTTAAAAGCCATAAAAAGTATAGTAATAATTTTAAATGAACAACTTTGGCCTAAACATTACTGAGTGAAGCATACTGTATTTGGGAAAATAGCCACAGCCATTCCATGAATGAATAGGCAGAGCAAGAAAAACTCAATGTGAAACAGTATTGAGATTTCTAAATAAATATTTTGTCCAAACCCCCAAACTGGATAAAAATATCCTCCGTAGATTTTAGAAACTATAGAAAATTCAGAAAATAAGATAAACAAGGGACACTTATTTTTCCTCAATTTATATTTTCACTCAAGATAAAGAAAAAATAGCTAGGTTAGAACTATTGTAAAATCTAGTTACCCTAAAGATAAGTGGTTTTAGTGTTTCAGAGTGTTTCAGAACTTATTTTTTCTTGATCAATGCCTCACACTTCAAATCCATCTTTACTTTTTTTATTTATTATTGGCACTCTAATGTAATAAAATTCCTGGTTATTCTACTAATAATTGAAAAGCATTTATTGAACAAATACTGGGTGCAGAGTATTTGAGAGGTTCTATAAAAGAAATAGCACAAGCCTTGACCAAACTTGAATTATTTTGAGTAGATTACAAAAATATAAATGTGCACACACCAGAACCAAACACAGTACATATGGGATTATAACACTAAGTAGCAATAACTATGTAGTTAATTAGTAGCTATTGTTTTATGTTATAATAAAGAGGTATTTATTATGCATATCTCTATTTTACTTAATGCCAGATGACAAAGAAATGAAAGAGCTAGTTCCCATCCTTAAAATTCAAATCACAGAACACCTTAAAAATGTAGTATTTAAGACATCACTTAAGCTAAACCCTCACTGTCCTAACGAAGAAATTGATGAGTTTACAATGCAAAAAAAATAGATTGTATGTGAAAATAAAATGACTTTAAAATCAAATACAGAAGAACAAATTAAACTATAATAAGATGTTGAAAAAACAAGGGTAGGTTTAGGAAAATCTTTTTGAAAAAATGAGTTGAAATAATACATGATATCTCAAATACTGCCTACAAGTTAAGAGTCTACCACATATATTTGTAATGCCCAAAATGATGGCATTGAAGTGAACCCCTGCCAACTACATACAAAGATCCCATAAATATATTTACTTTTACATAAACTACGTGAAAACCCCCAGTAAAAAGATAAAGGCTATTCGTCAATATGCATAAGAAAATGAATATAAATTCAACACTTAACCAAAAATTTAAACTCAGTCACATAATCAATAAGGAAAACACCTAATAAAGGAAAAAAATTCTCGAGGAGGGAATACAAATGACTGCTATACATATTGTAAAATAACCCATCTCATTTTTGATAAAAAGAATGTTAATGTTAATTGAAACAATGAAGAATCATTTATTTATATATTATAGTAACAAAGAGTATGATATTCAGTCTCTTAAGAGTTTATGATATTAGCAATCATTCAGTAATGGAGTATGAATTTGGACAATTTCTATGGGAATGAATGTAATATTTTTGTCATAAAAATTAAAAATATTTATGTTTTACGCCTTAGCAAATCTCCTTCTTATAAGTTGCTCTGAAGAACTTACAAAAAAATTAGGCACAAAGATGATATTATGCTTTTATTTAAATTAGTACAAAGTTGTAGACAACATAAATAGAAAAAATAATTAAATATTATGATTCAGCTTTCCAGTAAAATAGTATGTACTTTGTTTACACATTTCAAGCTGTACATAACTATTGTCTCTACCTAGTGGGATTATTAATAGATATGTTTTGCAACTTCTTATATTTCTATACATTAAAAAATTCTTTCATTGAATGTGCTCCTTTCAGTATGAAAAGATTCTGCTCACTTTGGTAAGCAAAATATATGTTCAGTGAAATCAAAAGAATTTTTAATAGGGCTGCAGATAAAAACTGAAAACAAAATGTGGCAAGTTGTGTCCAGGTCAAATAAAAGTTTCCTGTGTAGCAGCGAATATATAAGACTTCAAGATATGCAGTTATAATGTGAGGGCTACTGGCCTCAGTTACCATGTCTCACTGTGACTCGGGGTCCTAAAAAGGCCACTGAACCAATGTAAAATGCCGTTGCATCTAAAATCTCTAAAATCTCAGGAACATTTACCTGAATTTACTTTCAGAAGTGTAAGCTGGTAGTAACACTTGATAATAGCTCACACACATTTTCTAGGATTCTTTTTGATGTAATGGCAATGTGCAGGTAATGAGATATCCCCCCTCTTTGTTCAATTCTTTCAAAACTTTAAGCTCCTGCTCCTATAGAGCCTAAGGCTGTTGGCTATATATTAATAGTTTCCAGTATCAATGTGCAATAAATATTAACATCTCATCGCATTAGACATTTTCTATATTAATATTTTATTTTGTAATGCTAAATATAGTTAGGCTCATAGCTAGAATCTCAGTTATTTGAAAATTTCACTTAGTTTATTTATAAAAACCTATCTTTGTTTAAAAGTATTTTCCTATTATTGAATTTATTGGGGTGACACTGGTTAACAAAATTATATAGTTTCAGGTGCACAATTCTACAACACATCATCTGCATATTGTATTTTGTGTTCACCACCCCAAATCAAGTCTCTTTCTATCAACATTTATTCCCCGCTACATGCTCCCTCACTCCCTCTTTGCCCCCTGACAATCCCCACACTGTTGTCTGCGTCCACACATAAAGTGACTTTAAACAAGTTCCTTGTCTAAGTAAGTTTTGTGTCTCAAGGCACTAAACTGATGAATACATCAGCAGTCGGGCTCCTTATTTCTGGAAATAGTAAAAAAGAATTAAAAATATATATCTGATCGGTGTCACTTGAATTGGTAATATCAACAATGTCTCTACACATGTGGAAGCTGTGTTCATCCCCTTTTAAAATTTCTTTTTAACCTCTTCAAATTAAGTTGATATTAGCAGTCAGTGGTAATATTGTCACCAAAGTGTCCAAGACTGAACATCCCGATGTCTGCTGCACGAGAGACATGTCAACCTGGAAAAATATTGAAATTCCAGCCAGGAGACTTCTTTACATCTACTTTTTACCATGTGTGCTCTCAGGTTTGTCTCAAGAAAAAAATACCAAGTAAGTGAAAAATGGTCAGTGTTTTCACCACCTTTCTTTCTGCAAAGGAACATGAGTAGTAATTTATTCAACTGTTTCAATATAAATCAGCTTTATACTTTCTTTGTGGCCAATTAAAAAAGTAGCCAAGTCACTATCATCTATCGCTATCTATTTTCATAAACCCAGAAAAAATATAACCAATATGCATTTATTGTTACTCATTGATATCAATTTGTTTGAAGCCATACATATCTTCTCTACTATGCTGTTGCTTCATCTGCTAGTGTGTCTTAATCTCAATTAAAATTAAATATTAAACGTTTTTAAATCTTTCAATTAACCTTGATCATTAATTTATTCTTTATATAGTCAACCAATAATTACTTTATAAATAATTCAATTCTGCAAAGTAGTTGTAGTAGGGAGGAAAAGAATACAAAAATGAATGAGGCATGACCCCTTCATTGACAAATTCATAATGGGAAGGACAGATTATAGTGTGGTAAATTCCACAAAAGGAGTATTCATAGAGTGCTCTGGGAACTCATAGTCTGAGGGTGTCAAGAATATTTCCACAGAGAAGGGAGCACATTAGCTAGCCCTGAAGATGAATAAGGGTTTTCTCTAGGGAGAGAAAAGTGGAGGAGATATAGCTCTTCGGGCAAAGGAAACAAAAGAAAAAATAAACAAATGGAACTACATCAAACTAAAACAATTTTTGCACAAAAAGGGAAACCATCAACAAACTAAAACAACAACCCACTAAATGGGAGACCATATTTGCCAATGATACATCTGGTAAAGGGGTATTATCCAAAATTTATAAACAGCTCATAAAACTCAACACCAAGAAAAATAAACAATCCAATTAAAAAATGGGCAAAGGGCCTGAGTAGATACTTCTCCAAAGAGGTCATACAGATGACCAATAGACATATAAAAAAGTTGTTTAAGGTCATTAATCATCAGAGAAATGCAAGTTAAAACCACAATGAAATATCACCTTACTCCTGTCAGAATGCTATCATCAATAAATCAGCAAGCAACAAGTGCTGATGAGGGTGTAGAGAAAGCAGAACATTTTTGCACTGTTGGTAGGAATGCAGACTGGTACAGCCACTGTAGAAAGCAGTATGGAGATACCTCAAAAAATTAAAAATGGAACTGCCTTATGACCCAGCAATTCCACTTCTGTGAATTTTTCCAAAGAAACCCAAAACACTAATTTGAAAGACTATAAGCACCCCTATGTTCATTGCAGCATTATTTATGATAGCCAAGATTTGGAAGCAGCCAGAGTGTCCATCAGTAGATGAACAGACAAAACAACTATGGTACATTTACACAATAAGATACTACCTGGCTGTAAAAAAAAGAAAATGTGACCATTTGCGACAGTGTAGATGGACCTGGAGAACATTATGCTAAGTGAAATAAGCCAGTCAGAGAAAGACAAATACCATGATTTTACTCATATGTGGATTCCAATGAACAAACTGAACTAACAGCAAAAGACAGATAGAGTCATAGATGGACAGCAGACTGACAGCTCTGGTTCAGGGGTGGGTTGGTGGGTGGAGGGATCAAGCAAAAAGGAAAAAAGACTCATTGACACGGACAACAGTGTGGTGATTGCAGAAGGAAGGGGTGTCGGTAGAAATGGAAGAAGGTATAAGGGGAATAAACTCTAGGATTTTGAACTTACTGTTCCATTTCATGGAACCCTGTTCTCCAGGCTCTTCACATGATTGGCTCCTTCTCATCACTGAGTCTCAACTTACCTGCCTCTGAATTAGCACCCACATTAGTCTTTCTCACATAACCATATTTTATTTGATTTTTATTTTTGTATATTTTTAATTTCTACTTAACTTTTATTGTTAACACCATTACAGATGTCCCCATGTTCCCTGCCTTCACTACCCTCCACCCAGCCCCCTCCCTACTTCCCTCCGGCCATCCCCACACCGCTGTCTGTGTCTATGGGTTATGCATATATGTTCTTGGCTAATCACCTTCTTTCATCACATAACCCTATTTTATTTTCATCATGACAACCATGACTTTTTGATGTTACTCCTGTCTGCTTTTTATCTACTATTTGTCTATTGTTAAAAGGATATATAATTTGTAAAGTCAAGAAACCAGTTTATTATACAACATTAAATATATCACATATATAACACAGACAGGCACAGAGTAGACATTGTTAAAAATAGTATGTTTAAATGAAATGAATGATGCAAAGGAAGAAGATTATAGAATGTATAAGTTCTAAGGACAATTAATCAGATAAATGTATTTAATATGGCATTACCAAAACCACATTCAACCTCAAGGCTTTTTTAAGATTGGACCTCATCAAGGAACACATAATAAAACAGGATAGAAGGACTGTTCAGGGAAATAAATGGAGGTCCTATGTTTTGCAAATGCAGCTAAATAAGCCAGTAAAATATGCGTATTAGTATTTATTTACTTCCACTTGCATTCAAAGGTAGATGAACCCTGGAGATGTTAAGTTTATATTTACCTTACTTATATCACAGAATATATGTGAGACTCAAATGAGAAATGAATGTAAAAGTATCATAAAATGTAAAAGATTACATTATCTTGACTTCTAGTAGTACAAAAAATAAAATAGAGTCTTCTGGAGTAGAAAGAAAAACAATTTAAGATACCAATTAAATAGACTACCACTGGTATATTTTCCATTACCATCTGGTTCTTCTCAGTCTGTGAATTTAGTCAGAAAAACAATAAATACAGAATTATAAGAAATAGAGCTTTTGTTGATCTTTGGAAAAATAATTGTATCATGATGAAAACAGTGTTCTTTTTAAAATGTCACGCATAATTGTGCATAGCCAGAATAAATGAGCTAGTAAATGGGCTGGCATTAATAATTATACTGACATGCATGTGATTACAAGTATTGACTAATAAAATGATTAATAATTTTCAGATAATTAAATTTAAAATTATGAAAGAACTTTTAACACATGTGACCAGTAGCTTTTATAATGTTTAATTAAGTACATGGTAAATGTAGTAACTTATTTTATCAGCAAAACTTTGTAAATAGATATGCAAAGTAAAACAATTTCAACAAAAATATTAGTATCAGAGGGCTTAAAATGTCATTCTTTTAAAAAAATAATGGTTTATTTTTATGTATAATTTTACTCTTGCTCTTCATTTCGTATATGATTTCACACTTCCATTAAGCTATAGAATTAAGCTTTAATCTTACTATAGACTTACAAACACTTTGAAGAGCTCTATCAATAGGAACTAAGAAACAAATTTTAAAAATAGCTTATAATATCTTTATTGTTGTTCAAGTACAGTTGTCTCCACCTCCCACGCTCAATCCTACCGTCTTTGGCTTTGTCCATCTGTCCTTTATACGTGTCCTTAAAATTTTTTAAGTAGAAGAAGAAGGCAAAAGCAAAAAGACACAATGAGAAGGAGGACCTGAGAAGACATGACTATTAAATGTAATGCAGTATCTTTGTCGGGAACTTGAAGCTAAAAAAGAACAGTAGGGGAAAAACTGAAAATGTGAATAAATTATGGCATTTAGTTAATACTAGTGTATAAATATTGCATCAGTAATTGTGAAAACTGTACCATACTAATGTAAGATGTTAATAGTGGAGGAAACTAGGTGTGGGTCATATGTGAACTCTGTAATATCTTCACAATAATTCTGTAAATTTAAAACTACTCTGAAATGAAAAGCTTATTAAAAACATATAAAAGAGAATATATTCATGAATTTAAAAGTCATCATTATTCTTTAAACTTCTTAACAGATCAAAAATATTTGGTGAGTGATAGATGACAGAAACAACCATCATATTTATAAGTAGCAAATTTTTTAATTTTAATAGGATAAATTTTTAATTTTAATCCTATTAATCATGATAAGAATTTGTTTTACAAATCAAAAACATTGGATTCATTTTAATAATAAGTAGCAGGTACATATATTAGAATGTTTAATCAATATCAAACTTTCAATCTCAAAGAGCCACAAATAATTAAATACACATGTCTGTACCTATGCATTGAATGTATTTCTAAGAAGATACTTCATTGCCCCTGTTGAGTCATATATCATATAATTCCCCTAAACCCTGGTTTCAACTGGTTGAATTAGGTGTTGAAGCCTGATCAAGGAAAATTGATCCATATTCTGACCAGGGAATGCAGCTGTGAACTGGTTCAAAAATATAAGCAAAACCAAACAGATTTTCTCTCTCAAAAATAAATAATTGACTATAAAATTGACTGGTTTCCAGTAGGGGCAAAAATAATGTACCCTAGGTTGTTATAATATGTAAGAGCTAGGGTAATCATTATGGAATATGAATGGGGAGAGTAATCAAGAAAACCTAAAAGCAAGAAAGATGTAAAATGATATTAATGCAAGAAACAAGCTTGGTATCCACAAGAGATGAGCAATACAGAAGAAAGAGGAAATTAAAAAGAAGAGCAAGCAGAATCTGCCTTTGAGAGGATAGCATTCTTTGCCAATTTTCTGCTTTTAACACAGGCCTGAGAGTATTTTGATTTGTTCTTATCCCTTTTATTTACAATAAATTCCTCTTTTCTAGAGCAAGTAGAGATCAGCTCTTGAACCTCCAGTCAAAAGAACTCAGTTAAGACAGATATCAGGATTATACCTGCCATTATGCATGCCCATTAGAGATCCTCTCTAGGCATAATAATTTTGATTTCCACTGGCACTAGTTGTTTTGTGGTTCTGTCAGAACCTAACTGTTATTTATTGCCAATATTTGATCAGTCTTTAAAATAAGCTTTAAGTAAATTTGTAACGTCACAAATTCAAAAATTATATTACCCTCTGAATTATTTTTAAATAATTCTTACAGAAAACATCTTCCTTATTATTATATAGCTTGGTGTCAAATGTAAAGTTACAAACCCAGAGGCCTGTATAGTAACCCATCATCAACAAACTTGTTACCATTTTTGTCATATAGCTCATATATAGATAGTTACATCTAAGACACTGAGAGCCAGGAAATTCTTGAATCAACAGAGGATAAATATTCCTGGGCCCTACCAATGGATTCTCATCATCATATATGTCACAATTTAACGTGCTGTAATTGTTTCTCAACTGTCCTTTCCTCTGACAAATTTCTAAATTTTATGAGATCAATAAAGTTTTTCTCACCTTTGTACCTTCAGAACTTAGAATAGTATCTGATACAATGCTTGCAAAAAACAAATATTAAATGACAAAAGTAGGACAACAGTTATTCTTTTAGCCAACAACACCAAAAACAAAAGCAATAATGAAATTAATAATAAAAGTATTTTATTGAAAAGTATGCCTTGAACCAGTGACTCTCTGGTTCAGAGGCCGGTGCTCAATCCACTGAGCCACATCAGCCAGTGCTAATAATAAAAGTCTTAAAACAGTGACGTGGCAACTTCAAATGATGAGGAAAATATATATATAATTTTACTATATGCTTCATTTAATCATATTTTAAAAATGAGAGTGAAATGCATTGTTAGTCAAAACAGAACATATAAAACATGGAAATAAGAAGAAACTCCAAAAAGATGCATTTCGGGAATAAGGGAAATTATTTCTAAAACAAAATCTAAGAGGTAAAAGAAAAGAATACTGGGCAAAGAAAGGGACAGACATGTAACTAAATCTACCTCAATGTTAGAATTTTCTAATTTGTGAAGTTTTAAAATAAGAGAAATAAATAAAAGTAAATAGTATATAACTAAAAAAGAATTAAGTTATTCCACCATTCTTGCATATTTTCAGAGAAAAGTAAAGATATTGATTGTTTATTCATTAATAAGGCTTATTAAGTTTTAAAGACTCACAATACACGATTTTAAAATAAATACAAAATAAATCTACTGATATGAATCTACTCACAATAAAGATGAATGTATTAATAAAGTACAAAAATAGTCTAATTGCCAAAACTTCAGCTATGTATCATTTATGAGATGTACTGGAATAATAAAATATAGCTAGAGTAAGAGCGAAAGTTATACCATTTGTGGCAAAAAATGGTAGTAGGGACTATTTCGAATATATTCTATCAGTTTTCCTTAGTAACCAAAAACTGATTTTCTTCAGGACAGCAATTTGTCAAACTTACAACTGTATTTTCCCGGTTCCCTTGCAGTAGGTGTAGCCGATGAAGCATAAACGGTGGCTTCAAGGAAATCTCTTTAATAGAGATTTACTCAGTTGGAAGGAAGATCCATTTTGTGCTCCCTCCCATTTGGCTCCCTGCTGCCTGGAACGCGGTTCGAGTTGGAAGTGAAAATGAAAGTATCATGGTAAAAATGATAAGAGAAAGAGATAAAGAGCAGCGTTGTCCCGTGGCCACTGAGGAGCTGCCCTTTCAGCACTGGACTGCCTGTTTCCAGATTTCTTTTACGCAGGCAAAAAAAAAAAACGACCTTGCAGTTCATTTTGGGTCTTTGGTTGCAGGCAACTGATGTAAATCGTAAGTAACATATTATAGAAATAGTAATTAAAAGAATGCTGATGTGACTAATCATGGTCAGATTATTCTATCTATTGAAGCGAAATAAATCACCCTGCAAAATGATGATTTAAAACCACAGATTTTTGAAAATTCCACGTGTTAGTGTGTTAGTGATCCCAACAGTACACAGGGACAACCTGTCTCTGATTCCCAGTACTTGGGGCCTTTCCTTAAAAGTTTCAAAGGCTGGGATGTCCAAGAGTGAGAGTCATCTGGAAGAATCTTCACTCTCAGGACTTTCTGTGGAGGCTATTAGCGTCTTCTTAGACCTCACCTCCACGTGGCCTTTCCACGTCGCGTCTCCCTGTTCTTCAGCCTGGGCTTCCGTACAGCGGGGCAGGTGAGGACTGCCACAGCCTTGTATAACCTCTTCCTGGGAAGCACATTGTGTTACTTCCTCCTGAACCACAAGTTTCCCAGATTCAAGAGAAAACAGACCCACCTGTCAGTGGAAGGAGTGTCACCGCACAGGTGAGAGGAGCATGTGAGGGGAGAGATATGGTTGCAGTCATTTTTCCCAGGCTCAGTCTGCCATACCGAAGAAATACATGTGGGGTCACCAAGTAGTCACGAAATAGTCAGTTCACAGGGAAGACACAGTAATTCAAATCAATTTATACCAAATAATGTAGCGTTAACATACATGAAACAAAATGAACAAAACTGCGTGGAAACATTGACAAATCCACCTCTGTAACAGGAGAGTTTAACATCTCTCAGTAAACTAAAGATAAGATAAAAAAAAATAAATTAGTGAGAATAATGAAGATTTGAGTGACACAATTAAAAAGATTGACAAAAAAAGAATAAAAATTGGACACTGTAGCCCTGGATGGGTGGCTTAGTTGGTTGGAGTGTCATTCCATACACCAAAAGGTTGTGGGTTCGATCCCAGGCTGGGGCGTGTACGGGAGGTAACCAATCTACGCTTCTCTCTCACGTCAATGTCTCTCTCTCTCTCTCTCTCTCTCTTTCTTTCTCTCTCTTGCTCTCTCTCTTCCTTCTTCTCTCTCTAAAATCAATAAACATATCCAGAGTGAGGATTAAAAAAAAAAAAAAAATAGGACATTGCCCAATAGTGGGGACTAAGTATTCTTTTCAAGGAGTTTGAACACACATTAGGCCAGGAAGCAGTGAAATTTAGATGATGCCTACCTCATACCATCTTCAAGATTTAATTTCCAAAGATAGTATAGTGGATTACCACAGAATTTTAAAAAGACTTCCAAGACACAAAAGTACCAACCACAAAGAAAAATAATGATAAAAACTAATATGGTAAATTGAGAATTGTATCAATCAAAAAATGCTAAAAGTGGAGACTAAACATAAAAGCCACAAACTATGATAATTTTGCAAGACATATGCAAAGGACTCTTGTACAGAATAGATAAGGGACTTCTACAATGAGTGGATAAAAACAAATAGCAAAAAGTCTGGATGTAGCTAAAAATAGATGGCCTTGAAATGTTTGACAATATGATCCACCTCATTTGTGAAGAGGAGAATGCAAATTAAAACCATAATCAGATATAATTATGCCCCAAAATTGGCAAAAAAAGCATTCCCCATTTTAGTAAAAATGTAGAATAGAGAAATTTCATAAATAAGTACTCATACTCAGCTAGCAGAAGTGTAAATGCATATAACTTTCTTTTTAAAACAATGTTACAGTTAATGAAGTGAAACATTCACCATATGAATTGGCAACTCCACTCATATATGTGTACCAGGAAAAATGTACAGGAATTTGTACAATAGAAAAAAAAAGAATAATCTAAACATCCATCAAAAGTAAATGGATAAGTAAAAATTGTAGCACATTAAATTCAGTGAATGTTATGGAATTATGATTACACACATTAATATGACTAAAACCTACAAGCCAAAATTATTTTTAAAGCAAGTTATAGGATAATATATACAGCATAATTGGCATTATATAAAGTTCAAAAACATGTGACTAAGCAATATGTTGTTTAGGAGTAGATATACATGTGGTAAAACTATAAAGAAAATTTGGGAAGTAATAAACACAACATATGTGTCGGAAGATACCCGTGTGCCAAGGTGGCAGTGAATACAATGGGGAAGGAGCTTATAGAGGCTTCAGAGAATTAGCAGGCATTCGGTCGTACCCAATATACCCATGGGGATATTTTGTTTATGCTTACCCACCCACCTCACTCTGTGTGCCATTCCAGCAAGGCTCCCAAGACAACAAGTGTTATTATTGGCACTATAGCCACAACACAATTATTGGACCAATAAAAAATTATAGTATTTTTTATGTATTAAGCTTGTAAACCAAAAGTATGAATACATTTTATGGGCTGTTTGAACCCAGGGATATTTTCTAAATGTGGACATTTTATACAGGACCAAATATCAAGGACCATTCAGCATGAACCAAATTTGTCAGTGGATGTTATGCCTCAAGCAAGTATTTTATTGTAATAACTGTATTTATCTCAAGGCACAAATGATTTCACTAACGTAATAGCCCACGCTCTCATTTCGAAACCCAACTTTAACAAAATGACATAATAACTGCAAACCCACCTACCTCCTGGCTTACATCACGTCACTCAACTTCCAGGTGGGGTTTTAAACAGTATAGAGGTAGCAATGGTCTAAGTTAACTTCCTACCTGTTTCTGATAACTTTATATCCCCATGAATTGATAAAAAAACATACACAAAAACCATATATATAAAATATATATTAAGTGATGACTACAATATAAAATGTTTGCAGTAAGATTTACAGATATGAAATGTTTTTAAAAGGATATCTAATTATAAAATGTATAAAATGAGACAAACATATATTGTCAATTAACTTTAACTCAATACAACTATATATCCAATTTATACAATACTATTTTGGTCAGAATAATCTGTCTATGAGATCATTAAAACTTTTATATTCTGAGAATAAGCAGTATAACACAACTTCTTCATAGACTATAAATGTCTTTTTATCTTTCAAATGGTTTTCATTCATGAAATAACTAAAAGGAATTGCCTTTTCATTTGTGTTCATTGTTTTTCATGTAGGTCTCAGTGTGGAGTTAGTATGAGTAACAGAAATTACTGGAAAGCTAATAATGAAGCAGACAACGCAGCAGCACTAGCTAATTTTGCATGCCAGCCACAGAAGAAGTGGATACTGGTACCTTAGCAGAGTCTAACAGCTAAGCAAGTCGGAACTCATGAGAGACTGATGAGGCTGACGTAACCAAGTCAGAATGCTCTCCTAGGCTCTTTCAAGCCATAACAGAGAATTGTGCCCTTCAGGGTGGGGATAGGGGTTACAGAAATAGCCCATAGCAAGGAGGGTGTGAAATCTTGGTTTTTTTTTTTTTTTTTCTATTGCAACGAGGTAAGCTATCACTGTAAAAAGAGACAGCCAAAAAGGGAAGGTAAGAATAATGCTTCTAATCACCAAGATAAGTGCAGACACGCAGACCTGCTGCTGTGTTTGCAAATGCTTATGCCTGTTTATGGCATGACATCTCTCTCCTGTTAATTCATCCTCATGGGATGTTGCCAGATTTCTGAGATGGTTCCATGTGTGATGATAGCAGTTAGGAGCAGTTCCCTGTGGCAAGGGACCAGGTCCTAGTGAGCGTACTTGAGGCTCCCTAGCAGTTGTTCTTGGAGGTTTGGAACAGCAAGTTTTTGAGGCTTTTCAGTTTGGTCTCTCAAGGTTCAAACTTTCTTGCACCTTTCTAATTCCTATTCTACCCATCTAGCAGAAAGATCTATCTACAATCTAATTTGAATATGTTATTTAACTGCTTAAAGTAATTCAAAGGTTACCCAGGCACTAGCTCTTAACTTTGACTTGTATCACAATCTCCTTTTGGAAATCTTAGAAAATACATATCTTGGAGGATTCCAAGAGGGCTGCAAAGTATAAGTAAGCTATATCCACTTGCTCTGGGCCCCAATCTGAATTCACAAATAAATCACAGAGCAATCAACCTGAACGGCCAACTGAAACCTGGCTGATATGAAATATTATAACAAGGAGTACAGAAGATGCTACATAGAGACTGGTAAGAAGGGTTCAGATGCAGAGGAAGGAAGCCCCTGCATGCAGGTGTAGGGCAGATGAAAAGCTGGAGAGACAGTGGCTGCAGAGTTCTCTCCCCCAAGGAGCAAAGGATCTTAACTCCATGCAGGGTTCCCCACCCCCCAACAACAGAGACTAGAAGAGGAGTCTGTGTAATGTCTAGCAATGGGAATCAACTGGGGACTCATCCTACCTGGGAGACTCAAGAGTGCACCCTCCCAGGGTAGAGCACTCCTCTATGTTACAGCACCAGCCAGGAGAGTTTATGGTATGGACTCCAACTGCTGGGAAGTCTATGCTGTTGTACTCCAGTCTTGCAGCAGGGTCTGCTGGGTACACCCAGCAGTGACTTAGGGGGCCCTCTATTTTCAGGAGAGGCTTTAGGCAGAGACCCAGACGGTCATTTAACTGTGTGGCTTGGGAAAGAGGACCAGTCTCCCCCACCTCAGGTCACCGTCTGCATCCCTGCCCCCACCTATGGAGCCATTCCTGCAGCTGAGTTTGGAGGCACAGAGGGGCTGCACAGGGCTGGGACGTTCAGCCCATCCTGGTGAGTTAAGAGCCCCGAAGAGTGGGTGGAGCCTCACCCTGCTGCAAAGAGCAACGCAGAGTAATCAGAGTGCTGCGTAGGGCTGGGATTTTCAGCTCCATCCTGCCTGGAAAGCCAGAATGCTGCAGAGAGCTGATTTTTTGTACTGTGTCTCCTGGGGAGACTTCTGCCTGGGAGCCAGACAGGCAAGTAAGTATCATGCTGGGCTACATGGCTACATTGCGGAAAGACAAATCCAAACCCCCCTGCGAGTTCATCCAGCACTACCCCGGGAAGGGGAAGAAGTGCCCACCCCTCTGCACTGTGCACTCAACCCCAGAGTCCAGTCTCTTTAGGCCAGCCACCATTCACTCTCCCCTTGCCTTCTCCCACGCCACCCCACTTTCTCTCTGGCAATCACCACATCGTTGTCTGTGTCTGTTTTTTTGCTTCATCCCTTCACCTTTTCGCCCAGATCCCCAACCCCCGCCCCCCTGACTGCTGTTAGTCTCTTCCCTGTGTCTATGAGTCACCATCAACAAAATGAAAAGACAACACACTGAATGGGAGAACATATTTGCCAATGATACATTTGATAATGGGTTAAATTCCACAATTTATAAAGAACGTATACAACTCAACACCCATAAAAACCAACAATCCAACTTAAAAAATGGAAAAAGGGCCTGAATAGGCACTTCTCTGAGGAGGATGTACAGATCACCAATAGACATGTGAAAAAATGCTCAACATCACTGATCATCAGATAAGTGCAAATTACAGCCCAAATGAGATATCACCTCACAGCGGTCGGTCAGGACGGCTGTCATTAGTGAACCAGCAAACGAGTGCTGGTGAAAGTGTGGAGAAAAGGGAAACTGTGCACTGTTGGCACAAGTGCAGATTGCTGTGGCCACTGAAAAACAGCATGTGCTTTCCTCCGAAAAGTAAAAATGGAACTAACTGCCTTAGGACCCAGCAATTCCACTTCTGTGAATATATCCAAGGAAACCTGAAACACTAATTTGAAAGAATATATGAACCCTGTATTCATTGCAGTGCTATTTATAGTAGCCAAGATCTGGAAGCAGCCAAGTTCCCGTCAGTAGATGAGTGGATCAAAAAGCTGAGGTATCTTTTCACAATGGAATACTACATGGTCTTAAAAAAGAAGGACATCTTACCTTCTGTGACAGCATGGATAGACCTAGAGAGTATCATGATAAGTGAAATAAGTCAGTCAAAGACAAATACCATATGATCTCACTTAGTGTGTAGAATCTAATGAATATAATAAACTAACAAATGGAATAAAAACAGACTCATAGACATGAAGAACAGACTGACTGCCATAGTGTTTTTAAACATAACATGAGAAAGTGTGTGGGAATGTGATTAATAAACTGAAAAATTCTTCATAAAGTTATCTTATTTTTATTCTAGTCTCATTTTGTGCCTGTGATATTTTGTCAGTTTTTCCTAGAAAAATATTCCAGAGTACATGCAATTATAATTTTGTGATAATTATCTAAATTAATATCAAATTATTTTATTCAAGTGTGCAATTATTCAAATAATTTTAAATTTAACAGTCATGATCTGAAGGATAACTAATATATGGAATACATTTTCCAAATAAATTAACCAAATAAATTTATATATGTAAAGTACATTTCACAATACTTTGTGTATTCACTTTTTTTTTAAATCCACTTTTTCCCTAAAGGAAAATGCTTTAATCTAGTGTTCAATGGATTTGAAATTTGGGGAAAAAATATATATGTCTAAGTTGGTGAAAGAATAATAATAATTTTTGACATAATGATCCTCATTATCCATAAGAAAATAATTCTCATTTTTAAAGTATAAATTTGTTCTTTCTACACATTACTTTTAAGGTTTACTCTCTGCTATATGCCATGCTAAGTACAAAGGATATAGCAGTAGTATAATAGAAATACTCACTGACTTCAGGAGTCACACAACATACTGGAAAAGGCATATAACTTAATAAACAATTACAATGAATTAAGATGAATGTTCATGGCCATATCAAAAAAGAAAACTACATAGACACAGACCCTGACATTTGAAACTTTCATACAAAAAAGACAAGGAATAAAGGCTGCAGGTCCTAACTATGTTCCAAAGTCAACCATCTGCATCACCCGTGACATATCACTTGCTGTTTGAATGCTAGTCCTAGTCTATTCAAGTTTAAGTTATTTAATCTTGCTTTCTCTCTTCAAATCTGTCTTATCCTTATCTTACTTGAAGGAATAACACAGTACTTAACTGGCGTAAATGTAACAGAAAAGCGAATAATATTATTAGCATGAATAAAACTAAACTAAACTAAAGTAAAATAATAACAGTAAAATTGGAACTCTTTTAAAAAACTTAAGACTATTACTCCAATATAAATAAATTAATTACATTTTGTGACATAGAGGAAGGTAAAAATACTAATTTCTTTATTATGGTCTTTAAATAATGAATGAGAAATTCATATAATTTAATTCTAACAATGAAATGATTATATTATATAATATCTCACATACCCTCTCAATAATAATGGAATATTATAGGACCCTAAGAATAGTCTACTTCAGAGCTGTGTGGCTTTGACCAACTGACTTCATACCTTGCTGTGCAGATTTAGAGCACAGGTATCCAGAAGTGAACCAAAGTCAAACTCAGAAAGACAGTTTGAAAGCTCAGTAAAACACTGGAAAATTTTGTAAAGAATGTTACGATGATTAGTTCTGGCAATGCAATATGTTACTAGAACCATTTGCTAAATTTTGTGGGGTTTTCTTTCTATAATTATTATTTATCAAACACAAATTAAATTTTCCAATGGTTCTCTTATGTACTAAAATGAAAATGTTTCTCGGGAAGTGGCTTTCTCTTGCTTCACTCTTAACCGCAAGCATAAAGCATCTTTTCTAATCAACATTAATGAAGCCACCTAGCAGATTTTTATATATTTATATTCAACTTGGTACGAATAAAAGTGCCTGATTCATAGTAGGCTGTTAGGTTATATATACATTGAAAAAATGAGTAAGTATTCCCAGAGCTACCTTAAATAAACTAGCACTGAAAATTATGGCAAAAGCATATTCAGGGTGTGAAAAGAATAATGTTGCAAGATCAATAAGTCAAAAAAAAGTTTGAGTCATTCTCACAAATAAGATTTTTAAACCAGTGCCATAATACTACTGTACTTCCTTCAGGAATGAAAAATGGAAAGGCTTTGCTTGTCTCGGTACTGTGCAGAAATGACAAGCTTTTGCTACAAACCACAAACAAAAGGATTCGAAGATTTGTCGCTGAGACGGTGCCACGCCAACCACTGCTGCTCCCACGAAAGGTATGTGACTCCACATGAAGTGAATTTTTGAAATAGGGCCATATCTTGCCCAAATAATTACTGTATTAAAACTGCTGTCATTTTCCTGGAGGGCTGACAGGTGAAACACCTGGCTGATGACAGTTTTATCACACTACAGTTCTTCTCTTGCTGCGCATTTCTCCCTTTGTTGCTTGCTTTGATAAAGCTGAACAGTAGAATGTTAAAACAAGTCTTAAAGTTTAAATTCCACCATATGATATAATGTGTTTGACTAAAATCCAACAAATTCGGCAACGCCCTGCTTCATCACCACCGACCATTGTATTTGAATTCATCCTCCAAAATCCTAACATCTATCTGTAGCCCATTTCAAGGATTTTGCATATTTTTACATTCTCGTCTTTTATAACTTATTAATGCATTTTTCTTAACAAGAATCTCAAAATAGTCTATCTAAAGAAAAGTAAATCCTACATGAGTACAGCTTCTAGCAATTCACATCGCCCATATTTTTGTTACAAAACATAGGAATGGAGGGGCAAATGGCTGAATTGAACACAACCAAGGTTGCTGCTAGAAAATCACAAAGCCCATTATCATCACCAGTGGTAGAGCTAGAGAGGCAATTGGAATTCAGAAATGTATTTTTTAATGCTGCACCAGAAAAATCACAATGCACTAGATATTGAATTTTCCCTGACTTGGGAAAAGTTATAATCGTTTCTAATTTTCTTTAATGTAATGTATGACCATCTGAGATCAGGTAAATAGAAATTTCTAAATGTCAATGTATGAAAGTATTTCATAAACAAGAGGCACAGCCAGGAAGTCTGCCGTATTTCTGGAAATGTTCCCTACACTCTAAAGTTGACAAGGCAGAGTGCCATTGCAGCATTAATTGCAGCCTTCGGAGTGGAAGAATATTTCTCTGTAATTAAGATTTTCTGAATTTAAAGAAATATGATCTCTCCTGCTATTGTGACAAATTATTATATAATAATTAAATCAAATAATTTAAATGGCGGCCACTGGATAGTCCCAGCTTTTCACAGATTGCAACATTACTGCATCATTTATGCCGAAATATTTATTCCTTATCAGCCCTACTTTTTTTGTGCTGTAAAGGAAAGACCTGGAGTCCCTGTCAGAGCAAAGGCAAGGCTCCCTACAATGGGAGCATGGAGCAAAAATCAACTGAGGTCTGGTCCTGAGCGCAGATGGCGTGGACATTGGGACAGTGGAAGAGCAACAACCACTCATGAAGCCAAAGGCTTCCAGATGAAGACAGATTTAAACACAGACAGAGGCTAGGAAAGGGCTAGGAAAGGCTCCCTGAAACAATGGAGGGCAGAGGGCAAAAAAGGCCTTTGTATGGCTACTGCTGCCACAATGTTCAGAAATTATTCAGGAGCGCTGGCTGGTGTGGCTCAGTGGAGTGAGCGCAGGCCTGCAAACCAAGGGTTGCTGGTTTGATTCCCAGTCAGGGCACATGCCTGGGTTACACGCCAGGTCCTCAGTGCGGGGCACACCAGAGGCAACCACATATTGATGTTTCTCTCCTCTCTTTCTCCCTCCCTTCCTCTCCATCTAAAAATAAATAAAAATAAATATAAATCTTTATTAAAAAAAGAGAAATTATGCAGAAGCCAGTAGAGTCACAAGCTGGGAAAAAAGTGTTCTCCAATGAACAAATACAGTGGAAAGAAATAGGTATTACAAATAACCATGATTTGTGCTTGCAGGAGTGTCAGAGGTTGGGAGAACTTGGAAAAGCATCAAAAGGGACTGCATTAGGGCTTCATCCTTGGCCTTCCTGCAAATCGTCAGCCAGGGCTTTTCCCCACTGGGATCAGCATTACTTAGCCATAGCTGGCAAGAATCACACTTACACACCTATTTCTATCTATTCTAAATGGGTTTCTTCCACATTCCACAATCAAAAGTTACCTGGTCCAATATCCACACAACCAAAGTCTTTAATCTCATAGGTAACACACACTTCTTTCCATTATCTGTGTGAAAAGTGGTTCTCAGGTGATCAGTGTGCCCTCAAATCTGTTGTAAGGTATTTGACTACTGAGCTGCATTCACTAAAATGTGACTCCCGGGACAGCAAATGGCCCCAGAAGCCACAGCTCTCGGCATTCAATTAGTCACTGCCTCTATATCATTGAGCAGTGTTTTGCAACCAACACTGAAGCATTCTTACAATTCTTAGGGCTGATTTCTGGCATATTATCATTTCTATCGTAGTCAACAGCTGTGTGCACTGCCTGCCATTGTTTGTGAGCTATACTTATGGTACCCAGGACTCTAATGCTTTTATTTATTCTGCATATTTCAAACTCAGACTCCTCACCCTATCAGTAAACCTCCAATCAGCAGTGATTTGGGTATTCACATTTATGCCTTTTCAGTGACTTCAGTATCTACATTCACTTCTTCTCAATTGTTCTACAAATCAGTTGTCTCTCATTTGAGTGGCTAAAATCAATCTGTGATGCATATTCCACTTACTCATGGCTTTTACAGTTTGAGTCGAATTGTCGTATGTGACAGATATAAATCTTTGTTCAGAAACTCAAATGTGAATTGAATGTCATTACTTTAGGGTCCTCCTCCTTTCCCTCTCCCTTCTTCCTCCTCCTCCTCCTTTTATATAAACTTTATACAAAAAAAACTAAAGGTAGCTAACATTGGTCTTCTGGGAAAATGGCTTTTAATTTTTTGAAAGCACAGCAAATAATAAAGTTAAATCAAAATTCTGTAAATTTATAAACTAAAATTTGGTAAAATTATAATTCCTTAGTAGGTACTATGAACTCTGATACATTTTTTTCTCTTCTATTCTATTCCACATTTGCATGTAATATTTACTTTTTTAAAAATCCTGTGCAGGACACACTAAATTGATTTCACAATCCACTAAAAAAATAATTCTCTGTGACATAAGTAATAGAGAAATAACATTTAAGATGAATAATCATGATAGTAAATAATATTTTACACTTAAATATATAACATAGTAAAGTCCAGATTGTAATGGTTTTGGTTCTGAGAAATTACAAGTTTTGTTTGTACTCATGGATAAAATGTAATATTTTAGGAGAGAATTTCAGTGTCTAGTAGAAGATGTTGCTGGAAATTAATTATTTTCCTAATGGCACCTAAAGATTTTGTGAAAGAAGGATAAAAGGAAAGAAAGTGCTAAAGAGAATTATTTCTGTACTAAAATAAAAACACATGGCCTGAACAACATTGGACGGGGTATTTGAAATAAGAATTGCCTTCCAAAATCTGAAATAAGTGTTTACCAAATAATGCAAAAATATTTTCAAACTTAAAACAAATTCTATATTTTTACTTTAGAACACTGCTGATTTCTAGTACATTAATATTCTGGACACTGCAAATGTGTTAATACAAAATCATGTAAATGTATGGGTCAAGTTGTTCATTTGGTATTTCTCTATTTTGGGGCATTAGCCAAAAATACTTGCTCCTTTCAATATATTCTATAATTCATTCAAGTATTACATTTTCTGCTCTCAATTATATTTTCAAATCTTAGTAATTTGGTGAATTTTCTTACCATCACGTCTGATTTTTAATAATTTAGTCCCCGACTCCACTTCTTGATTTTATTGAATGTTATCATGACTTATTGATTTTTTAAAATGTGTTTTTCATATGTATCTGTATATAAACCTTTCAAACATTTAAATTTAACCATAGGTAGCAAATAAACTGGAAGTGTTTCTAATTCTTTACTGCAAAAACTAAGTATTCATGGGATTAGATGAATTATAACTCAAATTTATTTATAAATAAAATAGCTTCAAAGTTTTTTTTATATCCTTCCTCTGAAAAAACATGTTCAAAATTTTCATGTTCTTAGTGACTATTTACTTTTATTTCATAATAAATGAGGATGTAAAGTTATAACATTAAATTTCAATTCCTCCTTTGAAAAGAACTTTGGAGGGAAACAAAAATTCCTAATCTAAAAAATTCTTCCCATCATTTACTTTTCACATATCTCTTATCCTAAAAAGTAAATTATCTTTAAAGGACTAGTGATAAAAGTTTGATTTTATAAAATTGACAAAAGATATAATGCAAACAAAATAAATGTTGAGCATTAGAATGTATTTGGCAAAACTTTGAAATAAGCCCTTTGTATTCATTTATAATGAATGTAAATATGAATTACTTCAATTTCTTAGACTTCTGAGGAAGTAAGTTGGAAGTTGAGATTCAGTTACCAGGAGAAATGAAAATTTCTTTTTTTTAATAAAATTATTATTTCAACTATTATTCGTATTTCTTTTCTTTTTTTCACATTTTTTATTGTTGTTAGATTTCTTTGGAGTATTATAAAATCTATGACAACTTTAAAAATATTATATCAATGAGCATAAAAACACCAATCTGATTTATCTAATTGCTAAAGACATTTCATAGTGAAATAGCACGATAAAAATCAATGTTTTATATTTAATTGAAATTCTTTTTGGTGAATTGATTTCCCTTAAACTAAAATGCTAAAAAATACAAAACAACACAACACAAAGGAGTTTAGGTGCCAGCCAAGATGGAGTAGCCTCATCCCTCCCTTTTACTAAAACTAAAAACCCCTGTATGTAACACAGTAAGCGCAGAAGGACTGTGAAAAGAAGAGAGAAGAAAGCACACTTTCTAGCAACCTCAGAACTGGAGAAATGGCATGGCAGCGAATTCCTGGCTTTCCTCATTGCCTCCCCTATATCCTGGAGAGAATGCTACAGAAGCTGCCAACCCAGAACCACCAAAAGGCACAGGCAAAGATAAGCTCCAAGAAAAGTCTTCTCTCTCTGGACAAAAGGTCAGGAAGAGGGTATCACCAAGGGAAGTTTCCCCATCCCACCCCTACTGTTTCAGCAGGGCCAAATGGGGAATGATTTTCCACCTACCCTTGACCCTATGAAAACAAGCAGTGTACCTCAGATGTCCCACAGAGTGGAACTGGCCAATAAAGAGCTAATCATTTCCTTACATCGTTCAGTTATGTAAGCTTTGTAGTGATTGCTTAGTTACCATATATTGTTTGGCAACTTTTATAGATGATAACTTCTAATAATTAAATTGATCAAATGAACCTATTAATTGTGAATATAATCCTAACATACACAGTCTGTTTCATTCAACTCCCAGTTTTTATCCTGAAAAATATTGAGTAACAAAGTTGAAAACCTGCTATATTTAAATTGTAATCGCATTATCTTGAGCATGAAATAAATCAACACTAATTCCTCTTACTTTCTGTATCCATAAGGATACTTCATGGTATTGACTGGAAGTGTCACAGCTGTGTGAGGCAGGGGATTGAATTTCATTCTAGATTTTGAGAAAGAAGGGGACTAAAATAGTCCTCTCATTGCCACACCACGTTCATCCAACAAATATTTTTGTGTTGAGTGTGTACTATGTAAAATCAATATTTCATTTGTTGAGGATACAACAGTGAACAAAATGGAAAAACCTGTCTCCTGGAACTTATTTCTAAAAGTGAGGGCAGAAAATAGTCAAGAAAATAATAATACCTAGTATATGAAATGTTGATGAGAGCCCAGGAGGAAAAAATACACATCATGGCATAGAAATATGACTATTTGGGGAAGGGAGATGATTTTAGGAAAGTTTCACTCAAAGAGTATCATTTGAGTAAAGGCTCATAGAATTGATAGAGTCAGCTTTGGCACTATCTAGAGAAAGGGCCTAAGAGAAACATGCCTGATATAATCAAAGACCATTGACTAGGACGGAGTACTAAGGGAGTAAAGGGTAAAATATGAGAGTGAGAAGCTATTGGTATACAGATCACTGTGAAAACTTTAGCTTTAATTCTGATTGGCAGTAGAATTAAAATATTTTGAGCACAAGAGTGACATGATCATCAAACATATTAATAAGATCACTCTGGTCATTCTTTTGAGAATAGACTATAGTAAAGGCAGAGGGAGCTACTCTAATAATTAGGCATGAGTATAGGGAATTTCGTGCTCCCACAGTGGGGAATTGTAGCCCTTATGTTTTCACGTCTAATAAAAGCACTGTCTCTCATGGAACATAAAGTCGGCATGCAGGACCCACGAGTGGGGTAGCGGAATTTACTGTGGGGAAATCAGGCCGGCATGTTCCTTAGATTTAAAATAAAACCTTGCCTTGCTAAAAATCTCTCTCTTCCTAGATCAAAAGAACAAATGCTAATGCATGCCTAGCTTTCTCAGACCAGAGTTCAGCCCAAGCCTATTGTCTTTCCATTTGCATATCTATCCTCTTGATGTACTATCTTGGGCGTCTACCACCTAATGTAAACCTACAGTTCATGCACAGTTAATGAAGACCATTCATACGTAAAGTGCCCGAGAAATGGCAATAAAAGGCCGGTTGACACTCGGTTCAGGTTCGGGGCCTCTCCAAGATCATAATGGAGGGGACGCATGGTCCTGGTTCTCTATTCCTGCGTGTTTCCGTGTGACCTTATTCATACATTCAGTCATGGCCATACAAATCCTGCTGGCCAGGATTCGCTGCACATGAGATGATGATTGATTGGATTAGAGTGTTGATCTTGTAGTTAGTGGGAAATGATTGAAGGCAGAATCAATTAGATTTGCTGATAGATGGAGTATAGAATTTGAGAAAAGTTTTTGAGCTTAGGCTGATTCTAGATATGTTTACCTAGACATCTAGACAATGGAAGCTCCACTTACAAATGAGGAAGAATATGATAGAAACAAGTTTGTTTGTTTGTTTGTTTGTTTGTTTTGTTTGTTTTGTTTCTGAGGGAGGAGTGATGAGGGAGAAGATTTTGGGAGAAATGAATAGAAACAAGCCAAAGAAATATTTGAAGTAGCTGAAGAGGTAGAAGAAAAGTAGAATGAGTTTAGTGATCTGGAAACCTAATGAAGAAAACCTTCTAGAAAATAGGGGGTGATTTACTGTCTAATGCTACTGATCTGTCAAATAAAGTGAGACCAAGAATTCACCACTGGATTTAGCAATGTGAAGGTCATTGGTGATCTTGGCATGGAGTAGTGGGCATGAAAGACTAACTGATGTGGATTTGAGATAGAATTGGTGAGGAGGAATGGGAGGTAGCAAGAACAGAAAGTTATCTTTAAGAGAAAGGTAGTGAGTATAGACAACATAAATAATGAAGGTGACGCCAACTCAGCTCATGTTTGTTCAGCTGTTCATGCACTCCAGTAAAATCACTTCATGTACTTTGTTTCATTGAATACTTACAACAAACTAAAAAGACAAATATTACTGTCCATATTTTATGAATGAGGAAACTGAAGTACAATGAGATAAGGAAATTAGCTCAAGATCAAAAAGACCTCATTTTTAAGTACTATCTTATGCTCATAATCAGATAGTAGACCTATATCATTTAGGATATTTTTGTCAATTTGGTAGACTTAAAGAAAACAGATGTATCTGCAAGGTCCACATAGCAAGAAGTCTGGAGTTGTGTGACTACAGATCTGGTTAGTTTAGATCTGTACTAATATGAGAGGTTCTGTATGAATTCTTTGCAAAAAGGCTGCAGAACTCCAAGAATCACATCTTCATACAGAAACATTTCAAAGTTGGAAAGATGGTCAAGGGAATTCTTGTAGTGGGTATTTTACAGAGGAAAGTTTCCTAAAATTTACCTTTTTGTACCTTGTTGACTGAGATTGAATAACTCACCAGTTCTTGCTGCAATGGATGCTGGGAAAATGAGAAACCAGTCTTTCCAGCCTTCATAATGGAATCTTGTCTATGCCAGCAGGGAAAAGAGAGTTGTGAGTATCTGCTGAGTTAAGAAGCACAGATCTGTTTAGAATACTCAGGAGAGAAAAAGAGAATCATGTTACATCATGCAACTACACCTGTTGAGTAAAGTGATAATCTTAGTTTGAGATGATATTAAAAAGGCAGGAAAATTCTCTAAGCTTAATTTAAAATTTGTGCAGCTTCAGGAGCAGCTGCTGCAAACTGCAGATCAAAAACCTCTTGCCACCGACACTTACCCATCCATGGTGCACTCCAGATTCCTTTGGTTTTAAGGCCAGTATGGCAACTGTCATGAATGAACTAATTGAAAATCTCCTTAAAGAAGAACATAACCTCTAGAATAAGATTACAATTATAGGATTGGTGCTGTTGGCATGGCCTGTGCCACCAGGATCTTAATGAAGGACTTAGCAGATGAAGTTGCTCTTGGTGATATCGAGGAAAACAAATTGAATGGAGAGATGATAGATTTTCAAGACAGCAGCCATTTCCTTAGAACACCAAAAATTTTCTCTGCCAAAGACTATAGCATGACTGTGAACTCCGAGGTGGTTCTTATTCACAGCTGGGGCACATCAACATGACGGAGAAAGTGATTTTACGGTAATTTGATCCAGCATTAAGTAATCATCTTTAAACCCATCATTCTTAATGTAGAATACAGCCCCAGCTGCAAATTGCTTATTATTTCCAACCTACTGTATCTTGACCTAAGTGGCTTGGAAGATAAGCGGCTTTCCCAGAAACCGTGTTATTGGAAGTGGTTGCAGTCTGAATCCAGTCCAGATCTGTTACCTAATAAGAGAAAGGGGCTGGGAGTTCACCCATTAATATCTGTCATGGATGAGTCCTTGGGATTATGGAGACTCTAGCGTGCCTCTATGGACTAGAGTGAATGCTGCGATGTCTCCCTGATTTAGAGAAGAGGCTGCCTGATTTAGATGAGGAACAGTGGAAATGGGTTCACAAACAGGTGGTCAACAGTGCTTATGTGGTGATCGAACTGAAAGGCTACACCTCCTGGGCCACTGGACAATCTGTGGCAGATTCGGCAGAAAGTATAATGAAGGAACTTAGGTGTGTGCATCCAATGTCCACCATGATTAAGGATCTTTATGGAATAATAATAATAAAAAAGACTGACAGTGACCTGAGGGGAGAGGGAAGGGGATTATAAGGGAGAAGGGAGAAGGGCTTGCAGGAACAATTATAAAGGACAGATGGATAATAACAAGGCGGGGTGGAAACAGGGGAGGGAGGTGAGAAGGGCTGGGGTGGTGGGGAGAGGTGGGGGGAAGGCAGAAAACTGTGCTTGAACAACAATAAAAATGTTTTAAAAAATAATCAGAAAAAAAAATTAATTTAAAAAATCTTCCTTATTGTTCCTTGCATCTTAGGACGGAATGGAATCTCAGACATTGTGAAGGCAATTCTGACACCTGAGGAAGAAGACCCATTTGAAGAAAAGTGCAGATACTTTGAGAGTTTAAAAAGAGCTACAGTTTTAAAGACTTCTTATGTCATACCGCTTCACCCTCTAGGCTGCAACTGGATTTTAGCTGGAGATTGAACATATTGTCCTTTTTGTCTGATCTGTGACTAAAGCAGCAATAAGGCAGCCAAGGGAAGACATTAATTTCCCAAAGTTAGACCTAAGAATGGTTCATAAAATCCTGCAGCTATATCCTAATGCTAGATGGCCCTTATCTCATATAGTACTAAACTGTTAGTGTGAAATAGTTTCACCTTCTCAAAGACACCACGGCCAAAGTTGCACACACTACACTTGCTCTTCAAATTAGATGTATGTTCACTGTGTGTTATGTAACTTCTGGTTCCTTTACCCAACATGCCTAGTCCAAAATGTATTTCCCCAATCAATCATATCCTGGGACCCAATTTGTAAACCTAATATTGCACGCTTTGTGCATAAATGTTATAAGTATATTATTTTGTGTATTATATGTATTGGAATAGTGTACATTGCTAAATAATGTAAAAACATCTACAAATAAATAATGCAGACAACCACGCCCGGCTGGTGTAGCTCAGTGGATTGAGCGCGGGCTGGGAACCAGAGGGTCCTGGTTCGATTCCCAGTTGGGGCACATGCCTGGGTTGCGGGCCAGGTCCCCGTGAGGGCCATGTGAGAGGCAACCATACATTGTTCTTTCTCCCTCCCTTCTCTCTCTGAAAATAAATAAATAAAATCTTTAAAAAAAATCTTTAAAAATAAATAAATAAATAAATAATGCAGACAACCATCCAAGTGCCAAACCATAGATAGATAGATAGATAGATAGATAGATGATAGATAGATAGATAATTTATGCACTTTTCTCTCATCAAGTTAGTGATCTAAATCTTTCTGGGCTAATCAATGCAATTGTAAAATAAGTCTTAAACTAATAATAAATGAAATTTTAGTGTTCATGTATTGAAAGATTTAATATTGTCGAAATGCTCATATAACTAAAGCAATCAACAGAGTCAATGCAATCACTTACAAAATCCTGTGGCATTTTTTGAAGAAATGGAAAATATCCTAAAATGTATGTGGAATATCAAAGGACTCAAATGTTAAAAAAACAAGCTGGAGGAAGAAACACAAAGCTGGAACCCTTACACTTCCTGATTTAAGTTACAGCAACTAACACGGCATGGTACTGGCACAAAGACATACATAGAACAATGAAACAAATACAGATCAGAAATAAATTTTTGTAAATGTGGTCAAATTTTCTTCAACAAGAGTATGAAGGAAACTAAATAAGAAAAGAGCATGCAAAAGAATGAAGATGGACTCATAGCATATACACAATTTAACTCAAAATAAAGACCTAAACATAAGACTTGAAGCTGTAAAACTCCTAGGAGAAAACATTGGAGAAAAGCTTCATGACATTGGATTGGTCAATAATTTCTTTTTTTTTTTTAAGATTTTATTTATTTATTTTTAGAGAGAGGGGAAGGGAGGGAGAAAGAGAGGGAGAGAAACAGTAATGTGTGGTTGCCTCTCACGTGGCCCTCACTGGGGACCTGGCCCGCAACCCAGGCATGTGCCCCAACTGGGAATCGAACCAGGACTCTCTGGTTCCCAGCCTGTGCTCAATCCACTGAGCTACTCCAACCAGGGCTGGATTGGTCAATAATTTCTTGGATATTACAGCGAAAGCATGGACAATAAAAGCAAAAATAAAAACTTTTCCACAGTAAAGAAAACATTCAATAGAGTGAGAATGCAATGCAGGGATAGGAGGAAGTATTTGTAAACCGTATATTTGATGAGGGGTTGTCGACAGTTTAGCCACATCACTCCATCGTTTTGCTTCCTCGTCTTCCATTTTGTTTGGGCACGTGAACTGCACAGACCTTAAACTGACACTAGACCACCTCACGCAGGTGCACGCCCTGGACAGCACCCTGCACAGTCACAATTCAGTTCCTGATGAGACTTCACTAACAGCCCTTGTGATGGAGTTTCTCTGCCTCCTAGCACCTTCTCCTTGTGTGTCCCTTCGATAAATCCCTCATTAAACTTACCAAAACCTGGCTTTTTTTGTTTAAATTGTGCAATTCTGCCTTCAGTCAAGAACTCCAAAGCACTCCATCATGGACCCTAATGAAGGTGTGTGCCCCAGGTCCTAGATCTCTTTGTCTATGCTTTGCCTTGACCTCCTCATGGGACCCCATAAGGCCTTTCCTCCACTAAAAATCTTCTTTATTTCAGTTTCGCTTGTAGTCTGTTGTAGAACAATGGCTCACTATCTGGTGCCTGTGCTCCACCTAGCAAGTGTTATTCGACAGATTCATGACAGGGGTTAGTATCTAGAATATATAAAGAACTCCTAAACTTAACAACAACCAAACACACACAGAAAAAAAAAAACACAAAAATAATGGGCAAAGGAGTGGCAGACATTTTCCAAAGATGGTATGCAAATGGCCAAGAAGCATATGAAATGATACTCGGCACCACTAATCATTAGGGAAATGTAAACTGCATTAGTTGTCACTTCACACTTATTAGAATAACCATTGTCAAAAAATAAATAAATAAAAATAAAAGCCAAAACAAAGTCAAACAAAAATAACAAATGCTGGCAAAGATGTACAGAAATCGGAACTCTTGTGTGCTGTTAATGGGAATGTAAAATGGTGTAGCCACTATAGGAAACACTGTGGAGGCTCCTCAAAAAATTAAAATAGAACTACCATATGACCCACCAATCCCACTTCTGTGTATATATCAAACAGAAATGAAATCAGTATCACAAAGTTATATTTGCACACCAATGTTCATTGAAGCATTAGTCACAATAGCCAAGGAATAGAAGTAATTTAAATGTTCACTGATGAATGAATGAAGCTAATGTGGAATATACACACAATGAAATATCATTCAGCCTTAAAAAGGAATGCAATCTCATCATATGATAAAATGTGGACAAATCTTGAGGATATTTTATGCCAAGTGAAATAACCCAGTCACAAAATATAAATATTGCATGATTTCACTTATATATCTAAAGTAGTGAAATTTTTAGAAACAGAAAGCAGAATGCTAGTTGCGGGGGGCTCAGTGTGGGGGTGCAGAGAATGGGAATTTTTGTTCAAGATACAGAACTTCAGTTCTGCGATGCAGTAAACTAGAGACCTGCTTTTGCACAGTGATATGCGTGCAGTTAACACCACTGTACCGTGTACTTACAAAGAGGTAAGATGGTATATTTTATGTGTTTTTTACCACAATAAAAAATAAATAAATACACTTCTAGCCAGGAGTAAATGTGTTCTTTTATTGCTTACCTTTACTGTGATCTAATATTGCTCAACTATAGTAAAAGTTTGCATTTACGGAACATTTACCACGTGTTGGAAGCAAAGAAGGAGCCCGGCGTAGATTGTTGATAGTTCTGTTCTGCCAATGAGGAGATCAAGGCTTAGAGAATTGAGTATTTTGCCTAGAGACACATGTCTCACAAATGGTTACATTAATATTCAAATTAAGCATATCTGATTCCAAATAAGCACTGAAATTATGATCTAGTTTTGCTGTTGTTATTGGTTTTTGTTTTGTTTTAGCTGACCTGGAAAATGTACATGACAAATATTTTGCAGCATGAGATTTTTATAGTAAATTTTATAACTTTAAGCTTATTAAGATTTGTAACTATACATAAGTTAATTGTATTTATAATATATTATATGTATATACCTTTGGAGTAATTGTAGACATTCATAATAGCGGTATGTACTAAAATTCTGTCTTTAGTAATAGTCAACTCATTTAACTGTTTTTACAACTCAAACATGATGTAGTTTGTGTAAGAAGAGATGAATTATTATCTCATTTTGTTGATAAACTGAATTTAAGTTGAAGTAATTGAGTTTATCAAAGTAGATCTTTTGTTAATATCAGAAGCAGAAGAAAGATTACACCTTTTTAGTCTTTATGTGGGTTTTTCCCAGAACACACGCTACTAGCTACCGTTTGGCAACTGTACCCATTATTAAAAGGAAACTAAGTTTCCTCAATGCTTCACATGAATTTAGGAGATGAAGCACAAGCTTTCAGAAAATTTCTAGCTGTCGGTTGCCTAGGACTCTACTCATTTTCTTCTAGAAGTTCCTTTCTCATCTACCTTAGTAGAATTTAGATGAAAAAATTTTTAAAGTCTCGCTTTAAAATATTTAAAAAGAAAATTCTAGCCAATGCCATATGTACACTTATGGACATAGAAATTACCACTTAAAGCTGTATTAAATCAAAGCATATTTTTAATCCATTCAATTTATGATAAACCAAGTTGTCCTTAGGATGTCCTAGATGTAATTTTATTTATAATCACATGCTGTGTCAGTTTAATTCCTCTCTCTCTCCCCCCCAGTATTGGTGTTTCAGTGTAAATGACACCCTGCATCCTTCTGTTCACTTTTTGCTGCCTTAGCTCTGCTGAGTGATTTATTGTTCACAGACAATTCCGATTCTTCCAACATAGTGGATGTGCTTCCTCAGCTGTTTACGTGGTTCTCTGACAATATTGTATGTACTTCAAGCCAACTAAGAATGGGTTTAGCTTCTTAGCTTCTTCCAATTATTCTGACTTGTACTGGTTTAAAGTCAATTGAACAGAGGCAGACAGAGGATGTCTCAGCTTGTTCCATTTTTTTTTTTTTTAACATTGATCTTTTCTTCCCATCTGTGTCTTACAAGAACAGTATTCCTTTTATTCTTTTAATGTATGAGTAATTCAATGTATAACTCTCCTTGAAGTGTATATAATCTCTCTTTCCCCCCTCAGCTTCTATCCTATTAGTCCTTTTAAAATGACATTTAAAAATTATCCTTGGGGTTAATTGAAATATGGCTTTTACTGGAGACACAGGCATGGCTTTTCCCTCTCACTAAGTATCTCAGTTACGTTCTTTAAAAGTATTCATAGAATCATACAATATGTGTAGAAGGTAAATATAGATTATGAACATCAGCTCCCAATTCAGCCAGAAATCTACTTAGGTCAATTATGTTTTGGTTGGTAAAATTAAGACATAGAGACTTGAAAAGACATTGATTGGGAAGAGGATATGAATGAAGAAGAATATGTATGTTAGGGAGAATAAATATTTACTTATTATTCATGCAAAATTTAGGAAATGGGTGTCTGTGGGACATGAGTTAACCACTTTTTTTTCAAATTGTTCTTGATTAATAGTTTTTATTGACCTTCAGTTCTTTGTTCTCCAGAAGTAGATTATAAAAAGCTCAAAGAACTTCATGTGTAGACGGCATTATATTCATAGTAGAGACTCAATGACTGATGAGAAAACAAATGGATAAACAAGTAAGTATAAGAATTTCTTAATTTCTCAAAAATATTATGGAGTTGTTTAGTTTCAAAAGGCACTGGATATACTACATGAGACTTTAATACTTCTCCTTTAAAAAAAAAATGAAAAAGAAACTTCTCTCATACAACTGAGAACTAACACAAGCACTACTAATAATTTGTCTTACACCGAGTTAAGGTTTTCCATTCTTCTTAATAGCACCTTATTAACATATTATCCTCTAAAGATAGTCTTCAAATTTACTGCAGATTAAATTCCTGGAAAAGGAATTGTAATTTGAAATAATCATACCCACACCTTATTTTCCCGCTGGAACAAAGTTATAATAGGAAGTTGTATTTCTCACCCTGAGAGGGCCGGATGCCCATTTTTATAGAAGTAGCCACAAATATTACATTTAATCAACTATAAATGATATACTTACATAATCTGAGGTTTCTAAAGGATATATACATTGGGAAATGAGAACAGCGCTGTAAGCCATCATATAAAATTGCATTTAATGTAATAGAGTGTAACAGAATACATTACAAAATATTTAAAGTAATGGACTATAAGGCAGAGCATGTGAAAGTATTTCAGAGGCACAGAGCCTGGCCTTGAAACATTGTACCCAGCGCCACAGCACCCTGAGGATCAGAAGACCCGGCTAATGACCCAGAACTCCGCTGCTCAGGGTGTTCCAGGTTCCTAGAATTAGTACGCAAGGCAAGGGTAACAGAGACTAGTTCCTTTGGAAACCTTGTTAGCAAATTGGACTTCACATTCAGGTTATTCTGATCCTTGAGCAGGCTGTGAGTGTCCCCAGGGTCCACGCCATCCCACGCTCTTGACCTAGCATAGTCTCCATTCCTTTAACCTTGCCTCACGTTGCTTCTCCTTCCCTGACCTTTCCACTCAGACCTTTGCTTCCACTGAAAGTTTTAGTTAACACCTTTTCTTAAGGAAAAATGTTCCTTCCCTAGGAAGCTAAGAGCCTTGAAACATTGATAAGGGGAAGGAAACTCTCTGTGGGAGAGGCTGGCTGGTTTTCGTCTTTTCCTTCTGGCCACACATCCTCATGGCCCTTGCAATTGGATGTGACCACGTGTGTGCACCAGTTCCAGGCCACTAAACACTTCCTATGTGCAATTGTCCAAAGAATCATTCTCTTTCCTTCTGATTATAATGGAGATTAGTCCAGGGAAGCCTTTGGGAACAACCTGACGGCAAAAGAATCATAAGTGAAGGAACTCAAGTCTCTAAATCCCTTCTTGGAGGAAGGCTGATCAGGAGAGTTAATGACTGGGATTGTTACATGAGCAGTCAATAAAAAAATATATATATATATATATATATATATATATATTTTTTTTTTTTTTATTTTAAGCCCTGATGTTATGGATGCTTTGTAGTTACAGCAGCTAGTGGCGTTCTAATGAATATATTGTCCGTTTAGCCACACCACAGTCCTCTAGGACTAAGAAGAACTTTTTGCATCCTTCTTTTTAATTCCCTCCTGCCTGTTAGGATTTTATCTTTTCACTTGGAGTAAATTTCACCTCCACTCCTCTTCTGTTTTTTTCCTCCCCATGGGCCCAACTGGGTTTCTCTCTACCCAGAATATCTCTGCCTCTGACATAGAAAAACTAGCATCCCATTCCCCTATCACGGCCTCCATTGAACTCACTCATTCAGTTACTCTTTCTTTTCGTCTTCATACCATATTCATCCCCTTGATTCCGCTACTTCCTCCCTCAACTCCGTGAACTGCTCTCACTCTCTGCTTAGCTTATATGCTGCAGCACTTCCATTGCCCTCTTTTCAGTATTGGCAACTCCATTTGCCAATTGACCCTCCTCAGCAGATTAGTAGCACTCACCTGCATGGATTGGTATCTCTATCAATTCAAGGTCTCTGATGTCAATTAAGCTCTCAATGTGCCTGGAAATAATTCTATGTCTTCCTAATCAATTTCTTCTCCTAGTCTCTACAGCAGTTATTTTAGCCCCTCTACATTTCCCCAAATCTGCGGCACTGCCCTCCTCTCTCCTAGACAGCAACCTGCTCATCACTTCACAGAGAAAACAGAAGTTACTAGAACGAAATCTGTAATAACTTCCCCTTATAAAACCTACAATTAATCCGCAGTTAAATTTAAATTTTAGATAATAATTTTTAAGTGTAAGTCTCTGGCAATGTTTGAAACATGTTTATACTAAAATTTATGTTTTATCTAAAATTCAAATGTTTTTGTACATCGCAGCTTTTCATTTTGTTTTATTTTTTACTAAACATGGCAACCTCATTTACTCCACTCCACACTTTGTCCAACTTCTCACTAAGTATTCTATTCTCCTTCATGTCTTCAGTGCACCATCTCTACTGATCATTCCTCTTGAACACTTAACGTAGTTACCTCCCAGAATAAATTATTCACCCTCTGGCCCATGTTCTTCAATGACATAAACCCACAAAAACTTTCATCAACCAAATAGAGGATTTTTTTTTTAATTAAGGTGGGTGGGCTAGGAAATCCTTGGCTAAAATCATCTTTGAAGGACAATGGCTCCTTAAACCACACCATTTATTTAATAATATTTCCCTCCATCTTGGGAAAAGGATGAGACATTACATTGTAAGATTAACCTCTAGTTCTCAAGTGAGCTCCCAGAAAACCTGTGTATAGCTTTCTCAGAAAAATGAATAACACATAATTAAATAAAGTAGAGCGTGTAATCTTAAAAGTTTATACAAGAATTTTTTTGCCAAATGTGTGACAGATTTGGTGTGTCGTTGCCATTAAAAAACAAGATACCTGCCCTTGAAACTGCCTCAGATGACCGAATGGAGCAAAGATTAGCTGGCTTCGCTGCTAGTCCTTGGATCTGGGAGAGAATATTAACAATGTCCAGACTACAGGATATCCACTGCTTGTTGGCTTTCTGTGGTCCTAAATATTTGCTTCATGGCTTATTTAAAATAACTAAAAATTGGGCCAGCCCTAGAGAAAGGAGTTATTCATTATTTTGTCAACTACATAACAGAGAGATATGCCTTGAATAATTAGTTAAATGATCCATAGTCACTAGGATGTTGCACAGTTCCAAAACAGTATTTCTGGCACTATCTACTCTTCCTTGCCTTTAAATAAGACTTTTTGTTAGCTAGTGCTTTCTACTGTCTGCAAAAGTAGATGGAAATACTCATTTCATTCAAGGCAAAAGAATAGAATGTGTTCCCTTCTATTGTCCAGTCACCATGCCTTTTACTGTGGGGATATTATCATGTAAATATATTTTGGGGTGGAACCAACTGCTTTCATAGTAAATTTATAGAACACTAATATTGATAACCAGTTTCTCAACCTCAGCACCGCTGAACATGCTCAGGGAGCCAGGGGAAGCACTCTGTGCTTTGCAGAACATTTAAGAGCATCACTGGCTTCCCCCTACCAGAGGCCAATAGCATCCAAATCCAAGTTGTGACAATAGAAAATGTCTCTAGACATTGCCAGATGTCCCCTTGGGGAAGAAGGCAAAATTGCTCTAGTTTGAGGACCATTGTTTTACACAAAATCCCACTGATGTGGGATAATGTCTGCAATTCCCAAGGCAGAGCTGCTCTCCCACATCTCACAAGATTCATATCCTTACCTAAATGGCATGCTTCTTACCAACCATTATGATCTACACCTCCAATCTGACCCGCTACACTTTGCCAATCTACAACTGGCAATGAGGCATACTAGTGTGGGTCTCTGCATACATAAGCATACATAAATTGCAGTCATTATTTAGAGTCTCATCCTTGGCCTTTCCAAAGAACCCCCAGGGCCTCACTAGAAAGGTGCCCCTTGACTGAGAGCAGAGTCTGCAGCATGTATATCCCCTTTGTTTACTCCTCAGGAGAAATAAATAATGAGTATTGTCACCGACATTACAACCCAGTATAATGTCCAATCTTACAATGATATGGGAACATACCTAAGACAATTATCTTAGTAAACACTAAAACGGTCTGCTTTCCAGAGTCCTTAAATACGTCTGAGATAGCCCACTTCAGCTCTAGTGTAATGAATAGTGCAGCTCAAGTTGGTTGACAAACTGTCTGTGACTATGGCAAACTTGAGTTTCTTTTTTCCCACCATGCACCTGCTATCGTTCTGCCTCTAGCCCTTCTAAACTGGCATTCTTGTTTGTTGGAATTAACAAATTACATTCAGAAACATAAAGAATGTTTTTAAAGAAGAATATAGAATGTCTGCTAGGTGAAACTCCTAGCCGATCTCCCCTCAATAAATTATTCCAGAGGTCTGTATATCTAGAATTACATTATAACAACAGTTATCAATGATCTCAGCACTACCTTCTTATGGTGACCTAAAACTCTAAAGAATTGTTTTTCATTTTTATCAACAATTCTGAAAGGTGGCAAGGTTTATGGAGATGCTGGGAAAAAGTACTTTCAAACTAAAATAAAATGTAAATTGTGCTGCTATGAATATTGGGGTGCATAGGTTCTTTTGGATTGGTATTTCAGGATTCTTAGGGTATAATCCCAGCAGTGGAATTGCTGGGTCATAAGACAGTTCCATTTTTAGTTTTCTGAGGAAATTCCATACTGTTTTCTACAGTGGCTTCTGCATTCCCACCAACAGTGCACTAGGGTTCCCTTTTTTCCACATCCTCTCCAACACTTGCTTGTTGATTTGTTTATGATGGCCATTCTGACTGGTGTGAGGTAGTATCTCATTGTGGTATTAATTTGCATCGGTGAAAGATAAATACCATATGATCTAACCTATAAGTGGAACCTAATCAACAAAACAAACAAGCAAGCAACATACAACCAGGGACATTGAAATAAAGAACAGTCTGACAGTAATCAGAGAGGAGGAGGGAGAGGGGTAATAGGAGATAATGGGGGGGACATCAAGAAGCATGTATAAAGGACTCATGAGCCAAGCCAAAGGGGGTGAGCTTGAGAATGGGAGGTGGGGGTGGGTGGGGAAGGGGTGCATGGTGGGGTGAAAATGGAGACAATTGTACTTGAACAATAAAAAAAAAAAACCCTAAAATAAAATGATAAAAAAGTTGGAACCTATGGCAAATAAAAAACATTTTTTTATCTTTCTTAGAAATAGGTATCTAGCAACAGTCTTCAAAGCCAGTACTGAAAACTACTGTCACCGAGCAGGCCACGAGGACCTCTGGGTTCCCGCTGTGTTTTCCGACTGAAACTCCAAATATATGATAACTTCCCTGAGTTTCTTGGATATTTCCTTGATGAGACATAAACTTGAGAATCCAAAATAATGACACTTATTAGCATTTTACCTCGTCCCTAAATCACTGACCTTTTACAGAGTGGGATTCCTTAAACATCCTTTAAAATGCCTGGGACCTGGCAGCTCTGCTCACCTGTTCTCATTTAATGGGATACAACTTTTAATTCCTAGTGTGTAACCTCCCGTGCAACTTTTCTTCTTCTTATTCTTTTTTTTTTTTTTTAGCAATACCTCTTCCCCATCAGGAGTCTAACAACTGAGACTCACTGGACACCGACCACCTGTGCCCCTGACTTCTCTTTGAGGGTATGCGTTAACCCAGAGCGTGGTATGAGGAACTTATCTAAACACGGCTTTGTTCCCATGCAAGTTGGAATAGGACCTGGTGAGTTCACTTATTTTTATCAAGTCTCCTGAGGCTTAATACGTCTCATAAAGGAACATGTATCATTCATATCATGACTAAAATATTAGAGTTACCAGGGTCCCACATTTGGCATTTCAACAATCTAGACAAATGCTCTACAAAAGTAACCTACTGTTCTTTAACATCAGACTAAATAGTCCATTATTCAAAAAGACTTTCTTGCATGGAATCCAAAAGGATCCATAAAAATATATTTATTTTGAACTCAAACTATTATAATTCAATGAAAGCTACCTCAGGTATACTCTGGAATACATGCTGCGTTTTTGCACATGGACATCTGCCCCTGCTCCTGATTCTCAAAGTGCAAGTGGATCTTGTTCCTCTGTGGGTGGTCATGGCTACAAAGCAGCAACTCTTACTTGAGATCTCAGACTACATTCACCTCCCAAACTCAGGCACTCCCTCTCTCATTCCCTCTTCCCCTATATCTTGTCAATCCATAAAGCTTCCTTCTTTTGCCACTTAAACATCACCACATTAGAACAGAACCTCCAACTTCTCTCACTGAGCTGCCATTAAATCCTTCTCATTGGTCTCCTCACAAACATTTGTGTTTTCCTGTAGTATTCCACACACAAGGCCAGATTATTTATAAAAATGTAGTTCAGAATTTTTTTCCGTTTTAAAACCATCTAGAAGCTTCCCATCACACTTAGAATTAAATTCAAACTCTTTGCCAAAGCCTGCCACAGCCATCATAATCTGTGGTCTGGGTTCTGTCCTGCCACTCTCCCTTGCAATGGTCTCCACCCAGAGAGTATTCTCTCCCCAGAACATGCCTAGGTTGGTGCTTGTATCTATCAACTTCCTTCCTCTGAGGTTTATATAAGTAGCTACTCATCATTCAGGTCTCTGCCCAAAGTCACTTTCACAGAAAGGCATCCTACTAACTCTATCTAAAAAGGGAAGCACCTCCTTGCCAGATACTCTAATTTTTTCAGAGAAATTATCACTTCCTGAACTGTTTTAACATTTGGTAACACCTTGAGGTACAAACACTCTCTGGCCCACCACTCTATCTCTAGCAACAGAACAATGTCTATGATAGGAGTTCAATAAATACTTATTGAATGAAGGAATGTTTTCCTTCTCCACCTAGATATGTGTGTCTTCTCCTTTTAAGGCCAGGTGCTTACTCGTTCTAATCTGCATTTTTTTTTTGTTTTTTTTGTTTTTTTTTTCTGAATGGAGCTTGAGGAAGATTTCAAATACAGAGAAGGAGATATAGAGAAAGAAGGAAGGAAAGAAAGAAGGGAGGAAGGAAAGAATGAACTTCATTTAAAAGTTCAATATCTAAGGGGGCTATTTATACAAGAAGGTAGTAAGCCTCTTAGCATATCTGTAATACTGTGTTATACAAAAAGAGACTGAGTCTCCACTCTCTGATTATAATTATACTGCAAAAGACTCTCATGAATTTTCTTCCTTGCTCAATTCTGGTTCAAAGAAATTAGATGGTGATTATCTTGTACACACAGACCCCAGATCCAGATGAATGCCAAAATGGAAACAAGAGAAAAAGAGAAATGACTATTACCTCAAAAGCCAAGGTACGTTAAAGGAACTGGGAGAAGAGTTTGGGAAATATTGAGAAATGTAGGAAAGAGAAATGATAAAGCAGAAGGAACTTGCTAAGTGGTGGAGGTGGGCACTGACAATGTGGAATCAAGGATGAATTCCACGTGTTTTCCCTGAGCTGGGTCAACAGCGGAATCATTTCATGACTGGGGGAGTGGGGAGATGACTAGGTTAGGGAAGTGGTTTTAAATACATGAATTTATATTTTAGTGCCTCTTAGAAGGCGAAATGAGATGTCTAGTAGGTGATCAGAAGTATGAACTAGGTTGGAGCAGAGAGAGAGAAAAAAAGTCAATCAAGAAAAGGAATATGAGATCACCCATGACTATAATTTCAATCTAATTATGCCCGGCACACTCATATTAGAACACATTTTTTAAACCCTTTTATTACCCTAAATTAAAATTCACATATAAAATTGCCTACTATACACAAATTTAAAAGTATCTATAACTAAAAACATTTATGATGTTATATAATACCCATGTCAACACCAAATGTGCGGGCATGGCTATACTTAACACACCTAATCATAAATAAGTTAACAGCTGCATAAGGCTGTAAACAAGTTGAAAATGTCAGCACCTTTGGTCTCTTTAACATTTTGAAATAAGCTCTAACAAAATAGGTATACTTGAATATATACATAGAACCACTGTTGATGTAAATTATAGGAATGTAGAAATGCATTAAAATGCAAGAGTGCTATGTTGCTCTTTTAAATTCTCTGAGAAATATTGTAATGTATACCATGATTTTCCCTTCATAAAAATTCAAAATGAAAACAAAACTAAATAACAACATACTGTATTAACTTCCCTTAGTATACACAATAGTTACATTCCAGAGACTGCTAATATACAGTAAAATCCTACAAAAATGTGTGTTTTTATCTAAGATGGAGCCATGTTCTAGGCTTAAATAATTCTAAACAGTCTTTTACCAGTGCGAATATTAAGCAGGATTCTATAATCATCTTGATATAAGGAAATTCTTTATAATACTGTCATTCTGGGAACTATCGAATACCTAATTCTACCTATTCAAAATCACTAACACCTCTTTCAATCATTGGGAATGCCATCTCTTTTCTTACTTCAATACACAGTTTTCCAAATGCCACCCACAATGGTAGAAGCATTTCCTCTGAAAATTACTGACTTGGGGATAGAATGTAGAGAAATAAGACGAGTAAGTGAACAGAGGAGGAGAAGAGAGAGGAGGAGAGGAACAAAGAAGAGGGAAGAGGGAGAAGAGGTAGTCCAAGGAGTGAGCCCTAAAGATAAGCAAATTTAGAACTGAGAAATTTATAGGCCTGGAAGGTATTGGTGATTCTGAAAAGAGCAGATTGGAGCAGTGGGTAAAAATGAAGAAGTCCGGGAGCTGGGTCATAAGAGGCAGGAGGTAAAGCATAAAGACAATGTTTATAAACAACTCTTTTGATGAGTTTTATTTTTAGGAAGACCAGAAAAAGAAATTAAAGTAATATTACTTTAAAATATGTGAGATTATGGCATACTTGTATTGCTTATATAAATTACCTTTGGGAAAGATTAGTAGTCAGAAAATAGAGGGATAAACCATAGAAATAAAGACTAGAAGTAGAGATAGCTGATCAAATCCAATGCCAAGGGAAGGGCGGACATAGAAGGAAGGAGTCGCTGTAACAGGAGAGAAGAAGGCTCCGGGGGCTGGCGAGTGGTGTTGAAAGTCCTGAGAATCCAAAGCTAATGTACATATTGTATTAGTTTTTTATTGCTTGTCTAGTAAAACCACAGAGTTAGTGGCTTTAATCAACTGAAGGTTATTCTCCTTCAGTTCTGGAGGTCAGCTATTGGAAGTCAAGGTAGCAGTGGGGCTCCTTTCTTGTAGGAAGCTTCAAGTGAGAATTAGTTTCCTCGCTTCCCAATGTCCAGAGGTCACTTTATTCCATGCATCACAGTCCCTTCCTCACAGCACACCAACACCAGGCTTCCACTGTCACATCTCCTATCTGACTCTGATTCCTACGGTCGCCCTCCTGAGAGACCCCTGAGAACACACTGGGCCCGCACAGACAATCCAGAATAGCCTCCCCACCTCAAGATTCTTAACTGATCTCATCTGCAGTTTCCCTTTTGCCATATGAGAAAACATTCCCAGGTTCTAGAGATTAAGACACAGACATATTTGGGAGAGGGAGAGGGCCCATTATTCAGCTCACTACACTTTTCTTCCAATAGCTTCTCTTTCCTCATTTTTTTAAAAAGATCATCAACTGAAAATGAGAATAGGGAAGAGATGATAGGGCACTTAAGAAGAGAAAATATAAAAATGTTAATTCAAAGACTGGAAAAGAGAGTTTACAGAGTGAATAAAGTAGAACGCTTGCTGTTACAAGGGCCACTTCAGATTAAGGTCCTTCGGTTAAAACAGCCCAAAGACAATGGAATAAGGCCTCTAGCCTTATTAGTCTCTCAATGCTCTTAAATAGTCGCAGAAGACTTGGGTTTAATAGCCTTGAAGTTGAGCCAGGTTAGCACAAGGACAGGGAAAGTAAACTGGTTTAAAAAAAAAAAAATGAAAAAAACAAGATAGGAAGTATAGACATTAAGAAATTGAGAGGATCAATTGGTTATCATCATTGGCAAAGACTTGAAGCGTGGATTCTAGAGTGGGCTCCCAAAGAGTGTATTATACAAAATTACAGTATCTAAGGTGTTAAGGTTTTGGGAATCATGAAGTCCGCATTATAACCCCGGGAAGAAGAAAACCACTCCACTTCCAGGCTCTGTTGCATGTGAGGTAGACAGCTATGTAACAAAGCCATAATCAAAAACAAAGAAACAAAGAATCACTGGCGGGGAAGCAGCGACTAGGGAAAATCTGGATTTGAACTATAGAAAGAGGCCATGGGATACTTAAAGAAGAAATCCTAAACCCCTGCACCACAGAATGCAATCATATTTGGAGACAGGGTCTTTAAAGGGGTAAATAAGTTCAAATGAGGCCATCGGGGTGGTCCCTAGTCCAATAAGGTGTCCTTATAGGAAAAGGAAATTTGGACACAGAAGACCAGGTAAAGACATGAGAAAAAGACGGTCATCTACAAGTCAAGGAGAGAGGCTTCAGAAGAAACTAACCTTGCTGACACCTTGATCTCAAACTTGTAGCCTCCAGAACTACAAAAACAAACAAATTTATGTTGTTTAAGGCACTCACTTTACGTTACTTTGTTAGCATTCTCCCTCCCAGCAAACCACACAGCAGGGGATTTGACTTTGTCGATTTGAGCTCCAGGAAGCAGAGTGAAAGAGTGGGATGAGCTGTGGCAGGGAGTGGCCAGGCACTGAATCAAATCAGAGGACGCCCGGGAAAGACCGAGGAGGGAAAGGCGGCGATATCCAATGACCTGGCTTTCTGGTGCTGACTAAAGAAAGCAGAGATGTACTGTACACCAGGATTAACACCGGTGGTCTTCTGTGGGTAGGGACATACGCAAATCTAAGCATAGCCTGCATCTTGCAAATATCCTTTCAGATGGCCAATAGTGGAGAGGCAAGAACTGTTATGAGTTATGGTTATGGGCATTCTTAGCACCATATATATGATTAATAATTCAGAATACACTGCTAAAAGAATTTCTAATGTAAAGGGAAACTCATAATTTTTTAAAATTTGATAGCATACCAAAAGAAATAAGCGGTATTGGCAATATTGTTTGAAGAATTTAGGACTGACCGATACTTGGAGCTGCAAATCTGATAAAAAATAATTACAGCAATAGAGAACCTGGGACACAGTGCCATATACACAATGGCCCGTGAGAAACGCTTACTGCAGGGAACAGCATTGAATTAGTGCCACTAGGAAACAGCCAGACTAAATAGTGGTGAAAACTGAGAGTGAAAAATAAGAGAAAGGTTATGTTACTTATTGGATTCACATATAGTTACAAGCCACTTCATAAAACCCTAACAAAACAACACAACACAGGAGTGAAGTCTTCAGAAATCACAGACCCACTTTTAGATAATGAGACCCAGTTTTATAATTGTGGGCCACATTTTATGCAGTTTCCTGAGGGAATCTCTTTTAACTTTCAACAATTGAGTGTATTGGCAAATACCTGGCAACTCATATCTTAATAAGCAACAAAGAACAACCAATCAATAAGCTGTGAAATGACAAATACTAGCAATTAATGCAGAGTATAAACTGTAACCACTTCAGAGGGCAAATAACTCCCAAGCGTTGCTGTTTTACTTTAAGTGTTGGTAACATGCCCATGTTTTGATGTTGTACAACAAATAGAGTGAGTCTTGGTATAAAGACCCCAAGTATTAATTACTGCTTATTACCCTGACCAGTATATAATATCATCAGCCTTTGACACAGCAACTCTTTAATCACTAGAGAAACTGACAACGCTTTCTTTCATGCTGAATGCAGTTCAATTAGCTCCTACTTCCATGTATTATTTCTCTGTTTTGTTTAATTCACACACATAGTTTGTACTTGTGCTGTTTTATTATTTAGGACAAAATCTATCTTTTTTTCTCTTTTTTGCAATACTTGAAAGAAGCAGCATATAAATTTTCTCCAGGAATTTAACAATCAGATTCATAAAAGAGAAAGTAAATTTGTCCTTAAAATGTCTAGAAAAGTTTTATGGCTAAGCAGTCATAAAAGAGGAGAAATTATACTAATTAATGTAGGGAAATAAAGAAAGCTACCCAGTTACAGCTGATAACTATAGAGATTAAGTGATTAAAATTCTTGGATTTGGATCTGTTAACAAAAAACAAAAAAAAAAGTGTTCAGTTGTCTAAATATGAAGGAATACAGAGTAGTGAACATAAAATAAATATAAAAACAAACTACTTCCAATTTCACAGGAGAATCTTAGAGAATAATGGCTAAGAGGATGAGTTATGGAATTATACAAACTGCCATCACTTATCACTTTGTAACTTAAATTCACTAAGTTCTTTATCTCTAAAATGTTGACAGTAATAAATCTACTTTATATAGTTTTGTGAAGATTATCAGTTGGCATAAAAGAAGTGTTTGAGAACACAGCTTCAGCTACCATAATACTAAATAAATATTAGTAGTATAAATTATTGTGATTATATCACTGTAAGAGACCAGAACATGCCACCACAAAATATGCCTTTTCAATGTAAGGATTATTTTGATCTGATTTTTTCAAAAACAAGTACACAGGAGAAGCTCTGAAAAAGTACGTTACCCTTTTGTAAGGTAAATTTACATTTATAAAGTGTCAACGTAAGAAATGTCCTAACCTGTAGAGAATTTGTACAAGTAGTATATTTTCGCCAAACTGACAACAATTACTAGGAAGCAAAATCTCAATGGATTGAGAAAACGCTCTGGAGAATGGCAGTTTTATAGCTTATTTTATACATTGGAATCAAAGGAAGAAATTTATGAGGGTCACATGAAATTCATTGGTGGTGGTTTAGGGAGGTGGGAGAAAGCAAAGCAGGGAAATCTCAGACTGGATAAAAAGTGAAATGGAGAGATGTTTACTTCTTTTACATTGGTGGGTATGAGATAGTTAATAATTAACGTTTATAGCAAATAGAGATGGTACCCAGGAAAAATATAATAATGAAAGGTTCTGTGCTCCCCTACCCTGGTACAGGTGGGTGTGCCCTGAGGGCTATGCAAATGGAGATTACTTTGATATACCGAAGGAGTTACCTTAGATAGAAAAAGACAATAGAAAGGCTTACTTTAGGTAAATATCAACCTTTGTCAAGGAAGCTACCGGCCTAAGATATGACTACCTGCCAGGATCTGCCTTCAGTTATATGCTCACATGATCCTACGTGGTTACTTTTGGTCTCTGAGTTTGTAGACTGATCTTGTCAGTCTTAAGCTGAACTTGTCAGGTTAAGTATGTGGCCCCTCTTTCCTCCACCGAAGGAATTCTCCATTTGTAAAGGTGTTCCTTCTCTGCACCGGGCAGAGTGACTAAATCAGAAGCAACTCTTATCAATGGAGAAGGCACAGACTTAAAACTGCATAACAAACCTTACCCTTGTTCAGCATACATTTTTTTCTATTTAACTTTATTATTTTTATTTTACCCACTTTTACTTTATTTATTTTTCTGTATTCTTTTCCTTTTACAGGAAAAAGACTTACTCTATTTTTTCCAATACCGTTTAGTCCCCTCACACCTCCCTGCCCCCCACCACACTTTTGTCCATGACTCCTTTTCCTTTTTGCGCAATCCCTCCACCCGCTAAACTCCACTCCATTCCTTAGCTGTCATCCTGCTCTCTATCTACAAGACTCTCTATTCTCCTTTTTAGTTCAATTTGTTCATCAGATTCCACATTTGAGTGAAATCATATGGTATTTGTATTTCTCTGACTGGCTTATTTCACTTGGCATAATGTTCTATATATTCATCCATATTGTCCCAAAGGTTAAGATTTTCTTCCTTTTTACAAATAGTATTTCATTGTGTAAATGTCCCACAGTTGTTTTAACCACTCACTTACTGATGGACACTTGGGCTGCTTCTGTATCTTGGCAATTATAAATAACTCTGCAATGAACATAGAACATATAAAGAACACTCCAATGTCCTTTTGAATTAGTGTTATGGTTTCCTTTGGATATATTCCCAGAAGTGGGATTGCTTGGCCAAATGGCAGATGCATTTTAATTTTTCAAAGTATCTCCATACTGCTTTTCACAATGGTTGCACCAATCCACATTCCCACCAACAGTGCAAAAGGGTTTCCCTTTCTCCACATCCTTGCCAGTGATTGCGGCATATTGATTTATTGATGATGGCCACTATGACATGTGTGAGATGATATCTCATTGTGGTTTTAATTGCATTTTTCTGATGATTACTGACACTGAGCATCTTTTCACATGTCTATTGGCCATCTGTATGTCCTCTTTGGGGAAGTGTCTATTCAGGTCATTGGCCCATTTTTTTAATTGGGTTGTTTGGTTTTCTTGGTGTTGAGTTTTGTTAGTTCTTTACAAATTTTGAGTATTAATACCTTATCAGAAATACTAGTAAATATGTTCTCCAATTCTGTGGGCTGTCCTTTTACTTTGTTGATGTTTTCCTTTGCTGTGCAAATACATTTTAGTTTGATATAATCCCAATTGTTTATTTTTTTTCTTTTGTTTCTCTTGCCTGGTAAATATATCCAATAAAATATTGCTACACACAATGTCTGAGATTTTGCTGTCTATGTTTTCTTCTAGGATTTTTATGGATTGGGGTCCAACATTTAAGTCTTTAATATATTTTGAAATTATACTTGCGTATAATGTAAGAACATGGTCTAGTTTCATATGTCCAATTTTCTCAACACCATTTATTGAATAAACTATCTTTAACCCATAATATGGGCTTACTTTCTCTTTCAAATATTAATTAACTATAAAGGTGTGGGTTTATTTCTGGGCTCTCTGTTCTGTTCCATTGATCTATGTGTCTGTTTTTATTCCAGTGCCATTCTGTTTTGGTTATTATGGCCTTATAGTGTAGTATGATTAGGTAGTATGATTCCTCTATATTTATTCTTCTTTCTCAGGATCACTGTTGCTATGCAGGCCTTTGGTGGTTCCACATAAATTTTTTAAATATTTTTTCTAGCTCTGTGAAATATGTTGTTGGAATCTTGACAGGAATTGCATTGAATCTATAGATTGCTTTGGGTAGTAATGATGTTGTAATGATGTTAATTATTCCTATCCATGAACACAGTATGTGCTTCCGCTTATTTGTATCTCCTTCAATTTCTTTCTTCAGTGTCTTATAATTTTCTGAGTACAGGTCTTTTATCTACTTGGTCAGATTTACTCCTAGGTATTTTATCCTTTTTAGCAAGTGTGAATAGAATTATTTCCTTAATTTCCCTTTTTGTTAGTTTATTATTGGCAGATAAAAATGCAATTGTATACTGGACATTAATTTTGTATCCTGCCACTTTGCTGAACTCATTTATCAGTTCTAGTAGTTTTTTTGGTGAAATCTTTGGGGTTCTCAATGTATATGTCATCTACAAATAAAGACAGTTTTACTTCTTCCTTTTCAATTTGGATGTCTTTGATTACTTCTTTTTGTCTGATTGCTGAGGCTAGGACTTCCAGTACTATGCTGAATAAGAAAAGTAAAAGCAAGCATCCCTGTCTTGTTCCAAATCTTAAGTGAATAAAGCAAATTTTACCCACTGAGCATGATGCTGGCAGTGAGTGTGTCACATATGACCTTTATTATGTTCAGGTATGATCCTTCTATTCCTCATTTGCTGAGAGGTTTTTTTATTTAATCATAAATGTGTGCTGGATTTTATCAATGCTTTTTCGGCATCTATTGATATGATCATGTGGTATTTATTTTTCATTTTTTTATGTGATGAATCACATGTATTGATTTGTGAATGTTGTATAAACCTTGCATTCCTGGAATAAATCCCACTTGGTCATGGTGTATGATATTTTTGATGCATTGCTGTATTTGTTTTGCTAATATTTTCTTAAGGATTTAGCATCTAAAGTCATCAGGGATATTGGCCTATAATTTTATTTCTTTGTAGTGGCTTTATCTGATGTTGGAATTAGATAATGCTGGCTTTGTAAAATGAACTTGGAAGCCTTCCCTCCACTTGAAATGTTTGAGGAGAGGTGTTATTTCTTCTCAGAATGTTTTTTACAATTCACCTGTAAAGACATCTGGCCCAGGGATTTTGTTTGTTGGGATTTGTTTGATTACTGCTTCAACTTCACTGGGTGTAATCTGACAGTTCAGATTCTCTGATTCTTCCTGGTTTGGTTTGGGAAGATTGTATGTTTTTAGGAACTTATCTATTTCATCCAAGTTGTCCAGTTTGTTGGTATATAGTTGTTCATAATATTTCATAATATTTTCTTACAATCCTTTGTATTTCTTTTGTGTCAATAGTTATTTCCCCTCTTTCATTTCTGATTTTATTTATTTGGGTCTTCTCTTATTTGTTATGAGTCTAGTTAAAGGTCTATCAATCTTGTTTATCATGTAAAAGAACCAGCTCTTGGATTCATTTATCTTTTTTATTGTTTCTTTTTATTTTTTACTCTATTTCATTAATTTTTGTTCTGATCTTTATTATGTCCTTCCTTCTATTCACTTTGTGCTTTGTTTGTTGTTCTTTTTCAAGTTCTGTTAAGTATAAAGCTATATTGTTATTTTTTTAATTATTTTATTGTTGTTCAATTACAGTTGTCTGCATTTACCCCCCACTACTCCCTCCCCACGCCAGCCAAACCCACCTGCCTCCCTTGCTTCCACCCCTCCTTGGTTTTGTCCATGTGTTCTTTATAGTTGTTCCTGAAAACCTTACCCACCTTCCCCCCATTATTCCCTGATTATGTTTTTGCTTGCTCTTTTTCTTTTGTTGATTAGGTTCCAGTTAAAAGTGAGATCATATGGTATTTGTCCCTCACTGCCTGGCTTATTTCACTTAGCATAATGATCTCCAGTTCTAACCGTGCTGTTGCAAAGGGTTGGAGCTCCTTCTAACATTTACATAAAGTTATATTGTTTATTTGAGCTTTTTCTTGTTTTTTGAGATAAGCCTATAATGCTATGAATTTCCCCCTTAGGATTGCTTTCCCAGTGTCCCACAGATTTTGGATTGTTTTGTCTTGTTTTCACTTGTTTCAAGGTATCTTTCAATTTCTTCCTTGATCTCATTGTTAACCTATTCATTGTTCAATAGCATGTTATTGAGCTTTCATTTCCTTGTATGTCTTTCAGTGTTCTTTATATTGATTTTTAATTTCATAGCATTGTGATCAGAGAAGATGCTTGATATGATTTCAATCTTCTTAAATTTATTGAGGCTTTTTCTTTGTCTTAATATGTGCTCTGCCCTAAAAAATACTCCATGTACACTCAAAAAATATGCATATTCTGTTGCTTTGGGGTGAAATTTTTTTAATATATCAATAAATCCATTTGATCTAGTGTTTTGTTTAAGTCCACTGTCTCCTTGTTGATTGTCTGTCTGGAAGTTATATCTATTGAAGTCAATGGGGTATAAAGATCTCCAACAATGACAGTATTTCTATTGATCTCCCTTTATGTCCATCAAGATTTGCTTTACATATTTAAGTGCTTCTGTGTTGGGTGTGTAAATGTTTACTAGGGTTATATCATCTTATTAAACTTTTCCCTTTATCATTATGTAGTGTCCTTTTTTGTCTCTTACTATAACCTTGGTTTTAAAGTTTATTTATTTTCTTTCATATTTTATTATTGTTGTTCAATTTTGTTGGATATAAGTATTGCTACCCCAGCTTTTTTTTCCTTTCCATTTGCATGAAATATCTTTTTCATCTCTTTTCTTTTAGTCTGTGTGTCTTTCAATCTTAGGTGTGTCTCTTAGAGGCAGCATATCTATGGGTCTTCTTTTCTTATCCATTCAGCTACCCTATGTCTTTGGGTTGGAGCATTTAAGCCATTTACATTTAGGTGATTATTGATAAATATATCAATTTTATTCTTAGACTATTCTCCTCTGGTGTTTTTCTTTCTATTTTTCTTCTTTTTTTTCCTCTTCAAGCATGCCCTTTAACATTTGATGCAGTACTGTGTCACAAATTCTGGCCCGCAGAATTCGTATGCCATGGCAGGCATGTAAATAAATTCACACAGAATATACTGGACTAGAAATTCCGGGACTATGCGACCCCTCCCTTATCATATGGGAGAGGCCCCGAGCCCCATGTTGACCAGCTTTATATTGCTGTTCTAGGGGACATTACATCAGAATGGTACCCATTAACCATGCATAGATTGTAGATTCGCTTTAGGTGGTAGACAACCTGGAAGGCATATCAAAAGGATTATGCAAAGACAAGAGGTATGGTTGAACTTTGAAAGGATTAGCATCGGTCTAAGGAAGCTAGATAAGTATGAGCATTTGTTCTTTTGATCTGGGGGGGAAGGGAGAGAGATCTTAGCAGGAACAAGCTTTGATTCTAAGAAATAGACTATCCTGATTCCCCATAGGAAAGTCCGCTGTCACACACGTGGGGCCTGCTTGACGTCCCATGTTCCACTGGAGCCTTTCTCTCTTAGACATGAAACATTAGGGTTACATTTCCCAAGGTGAGAGGCATGAATTCCCTTTAGCACTGATTTGGTGTTAACAAACTCCTTTAGCTTTTTTTTTTTTTTTTTTTTTTTTGGTTTGGGAAGTTCCTTATTTCTCTTTCTATTTTAAATGATAACATTGCTGAGTAGAGTATCCTTGGCTGTTGGACCTTGCTTTTCATCACCTTGACGATTTTATGCCATCTCCTTCTGGCCTGATATACTTCTGTTGAGAAATCAGATGACAGTCTAATTGGTGCTTCCTTCTAGCTAACTCCCTGCTTCTCTCTTGCAGCTTTTAGGATTCTCTTCTTGACATTAAGCCTTGTCATTTTAATTATGATGTGTCTGAGTATAGGCCTCTTCGGGTCTAACTGGTTTGGGACTCTCTGAGCATCCTGGACTTGCGTGACTTTTTCTTTCACCAGATTAGGGAAGTTTTCAGTCAGTACTCCTTCAAATATGTTCTCAATCCTTTGCTTGTTCTCTTCTTCTGGTATTCCCATGCTGTAGATATTTTTACACTTCATGTTGTCCAAAATACTTCTTAAGGTCTCCTCATTTATCTTAAATTCTTTTTTTCCATTTGCTTCTCTGCCTGGGTGTTTTTTTTCTACCTTTTCTTCAAAAATACTGTTTCTATCCTCTGCTTCATCTAACTTACTGTTTATTCCTTCCAATGTATTATTTCATATATTGCATTCCTTATTTATGATTGGCCCTTTTTTATGGTTTCTGTATCTTTTATCATGCTATTGAGTGTCCTTATAATCATTACTCTAAACTATTTGACAAATTGCTACCTCCATTTTATCTAGTAGTTCTTCTTCTGGAGAATTATCTTCTTCTTTCATTTGGGATCTGTTTCTTTGTCTTCCCATTTTGAATGCGTCTTCGTGCCTTTTTCTGTGTATTAGGTAGATCTGCAAAGACTCTGATGTAGGCCTTTTTCAAACATTACTTGTCATTGTTCCTGGGACACCTGTTTAGAGCTATCAGTGATCTACAGCTTGTGGATCCCTCTGCTGGTCCTCAGTGTGTGCAGAACAACCAGGTGCACACTAGGGCTGGCTTTACCAGCACCAAGCCCTGGGGAGAGTCAGTTAAAGTCTCAGAGCTTAAACTAATCACTGCTATAGCCTCAAACTGTACTCAACAGCCAGGCTTAAGCTCCACAGGATGTGTCAGAGTAATTCCTGTGGGAGGAGCTATTGCTTTTCCTCAGCCTGATACCATTTGGAGTAGAGTGTTCTACCTAAGAAAGATGATCTCTGCAGTTTGAGGAATCACTCGGTATAAGAATCCTGGTGTCTGCTCCTTCATTTCTCTCTCCAGAGCCACCAGACCTAGACTCTACTCACAAGTCTCTGGTCCACTCTGACCTCCCTCTCCTGGAGCCCAGGATAAGTGGCTGCTAATGAAATTTTATTCATTGGCCCTTTAAAAGGCTCTCTGCATCTCCAATCATCTCTCCCTGGTAGACAGAAATGCCACTGCTTTTCACAGCTGGATGTTATCTGGATTCCTTTCCCAGCTCTGTTGCTGCAGGCTGGGGACCCCAGCTTGGGGTTTAGACCCCGCACTTCTCAGGGACGAAACATCCCAGCTGCTGAAATATCCCTGCAGAACTTCAACTGACACCCTTGAAAGCTGGGTCAGCCCTCCCGCACCTTCTCCATACTCCCTACCAGTCATGTTGTGGTGATGTGGCTTCTTCTGTCTGTCTCTGTTTATAAGGCTTCTCTCCAGCTAGTGTTCAGTTGGTTATTCAGGATTGTTTGTATACAATTTAGTTGCAATTCCAGATTGGTCCTGGGAGTAGGTTAGTGTAGCTTCCACTTACTCCTTTGCCATCTTGGGTCCTCTCTCACAATACTTTTTCTCATAACTTGTAACCTTCTCATAACTTTTCTCCTCTATTCTCTTCTTCCTTTATTTCAGCTGAAAATGGTTTTAAGCTCACGTTCTAGCTACCTCTTTGAGTTCACTCATCCCCGAGTTTCTCTCATGTATATATGAGACATTCATATTAATAAACTTCTGTTTGTTTTTCTTTTGTTAATCTAGTTTTTATAAAAAGTTTCTCAACCAAGAAACTAGAAGAGTAGAAGAATAAGATTTTTTTCTCTCCCTACATTACTGTTGTAAATAATTTCACTAATATTTATTGAACTTCCACTATGTGAAAAGTGATTATAATAAAAGCAATTTATGTATCTTCAGAGTGACAATCAATTTTAAAAGTTCAAGTTGAAATTTTATCACCCAATTCTTCCCCCTCCACCATCTTCACACCTCCAGTCAAACCACCTGAATGCAAAATTATACTCCTCAGCAATTTAAATTATGCCATTATTCCTTTGCTCATTTTTTATCACAGATTTATCTCTACAGTGCCATGAAACCTGCAGACACAGAAGTTCATGATTTATGTATGTATTGATAGCCTCACCCCTGACATCCTAGCCTCAAATCAAGACTCTTAAATTGCCTACTTAGCTCTGTTAACTGATTTTAATCTTGCATATTAGAGAAGCCATTCAAATGTTCTTAGGCATTATCATCTTGGCACTTTAATTGAAATATATCTTTACATTTAAAAAATTGAACATAACAGTGAATAAAAGCAGCCCTTTGTTCACACAGTGTATGCTAATGTTGACCCAACTGCTCCTGGCTTTTCTGAGGACTCATGATTTCCTGGAATTTTCTGAACTCAGCACTTTGATGACCATGGCCATTTTAACTTCATTGCTCTCCCAATTGCAAAGAAGCTTTTGACTTTTGGATTTTGTGTTCATCTAATGGCAACTGCAATTAAAGCTTTCCCACATCAATGAGCTAACTTTCCAAGGCCATTTCAAAGGGTGAATTCAATATTCAAATTGCATGATGCCTATTGATCTGTGTGCTACTATTTGTGTGACTGGAAAAGGACTCATTACAAATTTTCCTGATACTGTTGATTAAAAAAAATTAGTAAACAGAACTAATTTCACTCAAATACTCTATTCATATAAAAAAGAACATAGCTGAAGCCAAAATAATTCATTGGGTAACCTTGGGCCTATGCAAAAAATGAAACCAAATTCTCAGGCCTGACCAAATGGTGCTTATCTTGAGAAGATCAATATTCAAACTGCATTTAGAGATTCCTGAAAGTGCAATTTAATCACTTCAGAGTCACTTATAAGAAGGTCTCCCAAGAAATTGTGGTTCAGATAGCTTAGAAATAGAAGCTTCCATTTTAAACCCATGACCTTTAGTAGATTTAGGGTTACTTGATGCACACCTTTGATTCACAAGACACAAGTAAGTACTTCCTTTTATAAGTCCTGTGGACAGTAAATGTTACATCTTTATGCTCTACCATAAATATTTCAATTTCAGCTTAATTTTTACCAGATAAAAAAATGCAAGAAAAAAGTGAAATAAAGCACCCTACAGAAACTTAAGAATGTTTATTTTATACACATTTACCTGAGACTTTATCTATCCATAAAAAGTGAACTGGAGAATTATTATAATTATCTGGATAAGTGTGCCATTAAACATTTTATCTTTGCCAAATGTGTTTCCAACCCTTTTTTCTAGTGTTTTCACTGCATACCCCTACCCCAAAAAGTTGCTTTGAGTTATTCAGTCATCACCTGAAAGGCAAATTGGAAGTTTTAACTTGCCTAACATTCTTTCCTAAATTTAGTATTTTTAATTTGCCAAAGTAAAAAACTTCTTTAATTAATTTTAATATGTATTTATGTGAGAGAAAAGAACAGAGACTGTGGGGAAATCATAATCATTTGGGAAATAAAGGCTGTTGGCATTCATTTCAGGTATCATTTTCCTTGAACACTTTTATTCCAAATGAAGAAAGAAAAGCAAGTACATAGCTTCAGATTGCATGTTTTGAACTCAAGACAAATGTGCTGGGAAAAAGTAACAAATTTTACCCTTATCTTTAAAAAAGTTAGGAATGAAGTAAGTACACAAAAGGAGCAGGAGACATATAAATACACTGCTTCATGCTCATTTTACCCCAATCTAGCCAATAGCAAAAAAAGAAGCTGATCCCTAATGATACTGTGTCTTCTAGATAATAGATTGCACAGTTCTTAAAAACATATTGAGAGGCAGTAATCTTGCTGTTTTAAAGTTGTTAAATGTAGTATATTTAAGTAATACAACAATACGGCAATTTATATAATTAGATTCTCATATGGTCTCTTGCAACTGATAGTGTGATTATTATCCATATTTACAGATGGAAATATCAAGATTCAGAAGGTTTAATGACTAACCTAATGCAACCTGGCCAGCTGGTGGCAGAAATGATACTATCAACAGCTATTTTTACACCTAGTGTAGAACATCATTATATGTACACATTTGGCCAGTAAGCAGGAGAGTATAGAGAAGAGGTAAACACATGTAAATAGAATGTACAAATTTTACTGAAATTCTTTCTGTATGTGTGTGTAGAAGAGAGATGGAGTAGCAATTAGAGTGAACCACCAGGACAATAAAATTAACAGTAAAAGGAGTTGCTTTGTAAGTTGAATAGCAATTGGCACAAAATAATGAATATAATTATGTTTGACAATTGTCTGTTCTATGAAGAAACAATTTTAGCTAGGTCATAATGAACATTTTTCAATGCATGTTTTGATATTTTCTTCATGTGATTCAAAAAATATAAAGAAAAATTCACATCCATGTAAATAATATTTTTGTATACTAAACATCTACCTAAAAATACCAAAATATAACCATTTATATAAATATTTGAAAAAACAAATATTTGCAGTCATGTATGTAAAGAGTTTATATAAATTTTATTATATATAAACATAAATATTACTTCTTAAGTCCTTCACTATAATTCATTTTATTACAACCGAATTTCTACATATTACCTAAGATGAACAGTTTAGAAAAGAATTTTTAAATAATTTTTATCATTTTTTCAATTACAGTTTATATTCAATATTATTTTGTATTAGTTTTAGGAGAACAAAATAGTGGTTAGATAATCATATACTTCACAGGGTATTTCCCCCAGTATTTCCAGTGCCCACCTGGCACCATACATAGCTATTACAATATTATTGATTATATTCCCTATGCTGTATTCAAATCCCCAAAAATGTTTTTTTCTTAAGACAAATTTCCAAATACAACATGTTTTGCACATGCATTCATTCCTTTACCAATATTTCCTCTGTGCCTACCATATGACGAACTCTGTGTCAGGTTCCAGCAATGTCAAGAACATATTTTAGAACACAGAGTCCGTATTCAAAGCAGATGAGTAGAGGAGACAGACAGGTAACCTCAGTGTAGCTCTATAGAGTGTGATGCTCAGGAAAACTGAGAAATTATAGCACACAAAGAACATATGCTGGAGGGCTCTTTACCCAGACTGGAGAAATCAAAAGGTGCTTCTGGGAGATGATATCTAAGCTTTGGAATCTCCATAAACAATAAGGATTTAACCAAATACAATGGAGTGTATAGACAGTGAAAAGGGGCAAAGGTGGTATTCTGGGCCTCTAAAGGCATTTTCAAGAGGCACAGTCAAAGAATGCTGAGTGAGAAGTGGCTGGGTTGGGAAGGTCTGTCAGTAATACGCTTTGGCTGCAACGCAAAATGAGACCAAAATGCAACAGGAAGATCATAAAGAGACATATGCATTATGTTAAGGGGATTATTTGTGTGAAAGTGTTGGAATATGTAAGATTCTGTTCAATGCCTGCCTTTTTAACCTAAAAAGATTTATGTCATTTTATTTGTACTTTGGATTTCATTTGAAGCATCTTCCAAGATCCTTAAAAATGAAAATCACAAATGTCAATAAGATGTCTTTTTGGTCATAAAGATATTTCTTATTACTCATACTTTGACACTCTTTTCCGTACCAAATGACAGCTCTATGTAATTATATTTAGCACTTTTATCATGAAGGGTAATTTTATCTTCGTAAAAGATGATAACACACATATGTCATAAGCAATAGGGATTGATAACCCTTGTAATTTTATCTATGCTAAGTAATATAAATGCTATTCATATTTCTTAAGTATTGAGGATTTGTCACAACAAAAATACATAATACATGTAGAACATTAGAAGTATAGTTATAAGTAGTATTTCTCAACAAAACAGTTTACATTCCATTGTTGACGGAATATTTCTAAGCTGCTTGCTTAAATAGTGTGTGAGGTAAAGCATTTGACAGGTTAATTATACATTGTTTTAAAAAGTATTTCCTAGCATTTTGTTTGAAACTGTGTTTTAATTCCTTTGATTATCCCACTACTCTTTTATTATGGCACCAGAAAAATATCTTTTTAAAAGATTCTGCCTGTAAGAGAAGGGGTCTTATAAGGCCCCTTTCCCCTGATTCCACACTTCTGCTCATAGCCCTTACAGGTTCCTCCCCACAGCAGGACTTATGACTAATCTGAGTGGCTAGTGCCTAAGGTGTTATTTGGGGGTGTGTTTTACTACTAATGCCTTAGAAGGCATGAGCCACACGCAGTTTTCAGATCATATCTGGGCAGGATTTCTACCCAGACAACTGTTCTGTTCTGACCAACCTCCTCTCCATCTTTCTTATAAGTAACTTCACTGCAGAGGATCAGGACACAATATTACCCACTTTAGATTCAAAGAAAGGGCATTGAAACAAGAGGTTTTGTCTGGCTCTCATGCCTTAAGAAATGTTCTCTAATAAAGTACTATCACAGCTCTAACTCAGAAGTCGTTAAGGATTTGTCCAGTTATTGATATAGCCGCGCTTTATTTTCTATTCAACCTTGGCTTCCAGTAAGTGCAGTTCTCTCAGACAAAACCCTAAGAATAGAGAAGTCCTGAATGTCAAAATCATTGAAAAACAAGTGATCATGCAACAGTCCAATTTAGCAACGGACTATATACTGTTGTTTTGGTAGTTATAAGTTACAGTAGTCTCCCCTTGTATGTAGGGGATACATTCCAAGACCACCAGTGGATGCCTGAAACCACGGATAGTATCAAATCCTATGTACACTATGATTTTTCCTATACATGCACACATTTTCACTTAAAGGAAACACTTTATGGATTCTCTTTGGCAGAATCCATATCCAGCTTCACTCCTCTCGCACTTTGGAGCTATTATTAAGTAAAACAAGAGTTGCTTGAACACAAGCGCTATGGAACCATCACAGTCCATCTGATAGCCCAGATAGCTCCTAGGCAACTGATGAGCAGGGGAGTGTGCATGGCATAGATGTGCTGAACAAAAGGATGACTCACATTCTGGGCAGATGGAGAGAGACAGCAGGAGATTTCATCATTGTTACTCAGAGTGGCACACAACTTAACACTTGCAAATTGTTTATCTTTGGAATTTTTCATTTAATATTTCTATACTATAGTTCACCAAAAGTACTCGAAACTGCAGAAAGTGAATTCATAGATGAAGAGTAGGCTACTATACTTTGCTTGATCTGTGATCATCATGAGGAAAGGTATCCACAAATCTGTTCGTTTATCAAAATGTGTTAAATTATCTATTCCCATCCATATCTCTTCATTGTATTCCCAACTCATATTTTCAAAACCTACTTAACATAACAACTTCTGTATCTGTTAGGTGTTATATCGATACCAAAAAGGTCTGTCCTTCCAAAATTCTTCCTCATCTCAGTCATCCTTAATTTCTCCTTTTCTCACTCCTTAGCCTTCATCTGATTCATCACAAATTACTCTTGGCTCTATCTCCAAAATATACTTGAATGTATCCACTTCTTTTCTCAACTACAGTAGTTGTCTTCTCAACTACTGCAATTGCCTCTTAACTAATTTTCTTGCTTCACATTATCTAATCTTCACATAGGAGTAAATAAAATTACAGCATTTTATTGCTTAAAACCTTCCAATGTCTTCCAATACTCTTAGAATAAATCAAAATTCGGTATCTTCACCTAAAAGATCCTATATGCGATTGGTCTTCAATCTCCTGTCTTCCTGCTTTATTCCCTCCTTGATTTCACAGACACACTCACATTTTGTTTCTATGCTTAGAAATGACAAGTGCATTTTTAATCATGAGCCACCCTTTGGCTTCTGTATTTCCTCCATCACAAAAGTTTTTACATCATGTTTCACTTGCTGATTTATTTTTGTCTTCAAAAAATTTAAAACTTGTTTTATTTATTTTCAATATTTTTATTATCTAATAAATGCATTTAATATATTTTGCTCTAAATATCATCTATAAATTTTTAAATTTATACATTATGATTCATTTTTAACCTCTAAAGTCTGCTATAATTTTCTTTTTTACTTTACCATTTTTAAAGGGCATTATTTAAATTCCCATGTGCATATTTTCAGAGCCAAGGTAGCATTTTCCCTTTTATTATTAATTGATTAAGCATTTATTTATTTCTTCACATCATTATCAGAAAATATAGCTAAAGTAATTTATGAATTGGTAGTTAACCAGTTTTTCTTTGGGATCATATTTCTATCATGTTTTTTAATGTTGCAAGGTATCTGAGAAATGTGTATTCTCATGTGGGTTCAAAAATGCACATAAACACACATAGTAATACGGTATCTTTTACAGTTTTTAGAATCTACAGTTACTGTGTAACATAAATACTTATAAGAGTCAGTATTGTTTGAAAATCCTGTTAAAATGTTCCAGTTCGGTGACCTACAGAATAATACTGGAATGGATCAGTGGGTCTTTAAGTCAGCACAGGAAGAAGTCACAGGTTTGCATCTTCTATCTTCTATTTAAAAAGAAATGTATATTTAAATAATAGAAAAATATTTATGCCCAGTGACATACATACAATTAAAGAAGCAATGAACGACTAAAACTAAATCAGTCTCAGGCTCATTTTAGGAATATGTTCAGCGATGAGAAATGGGGCAGAATCAGCTATGCAGTTTGTTACATTCATACATGTGTCTATCTCTCTCTTTTCACTTAGTCTCTGCCTCTGTCCCTCTCTCTATGTGTATAAATATACACAAAAATATTTTTTCATTTAACAAATTTGTTTTGTTTTATTTTGTCTGATATTAAAATCCAGTCTCTTGTCAATGTGTTGGAACTTGACACATATATCTTTGACAATCTCTTATTTTCTACCATTTTTGTGCCTTTTATTTTAGATATAGATCTAGTAAAGCAATTAACGCTTTATTCATCTATATATTTACCTCACTGAACTTGAGAGTCGATTTTTATGGTGTAATCTAGTTTTATTATTATAACTCTTTAGTTTTTTTCTTCTCTCTAATTTGAAATTTACATATCTTACTGTCTCTGTCTATGAGTTGCTCTTGGATTTTAAAATACATACACAAATGCATATCTTCTATCAAAAGTTTCAGCAAATTTTCTATCAAAATATTTCTTTCTTTCAAAACCATTCAGCTCCTCCAGCCAAGATCGAGGTGTAGGTAGACACGCTATGCCTCCTCGCACAAACAAAAGAAGGACAACAACAATTTAAAAACAAAAGACAACGAGAATTGACAGAAAATTGAACTGTATGGAAGTCCAACAACCAAAGAGTTAAAGAAGACACATTCATCCAGACTGGTAGGAGGGGCGGAGATGAGCAGCCGGGTGGAGAGGACTCGTGGCAAGGCAGCAGCTGGAGGACTGGGGCGGGCGGTCCAGCATTCGAGTTCAGATAAACCGGGAGAGACAGATGGGAGTGAAGGAGACCACACAACCCAGGGTCCCCTGCCCCAGCACAGGGAAATAAAGCCTCAAATCACCGACTGAAAACACCTGTGGGGCTTGAGGCAGCAGTGGGAGGAACTCCCAGTCTCACAGGAGAGTTTGTTGGAGAGACCCACAGGGTCCTGGAATGTGCACAAGCCCACCCGCATAGGAATCAGCACTAGAAGGGCCCAATTTGCTTGTGGGTAGTGGAGGAAGTGACTGAAATCTGGCAGAGAGTGAAGCAAACACCATTGTTTCCTCTCAGACCCCTAACCCACAGACAGCATCACAAGGCAGCAATGTGGGTAACCTCGCTCTGGTGAACACCTAAGGCTCTGCTCCTCACTATGCAACAGGCAAGCCAAGACAAAAAAGTGGCCCAAATGAAAGAACAGATCAAAGCTCCAGAAAAAATACAACTAAGCAAAGAAGAGATAGCCAACCTATCACATGTACAGTTCAAAACACTGGTAATCAGGATGCTCAGAGAATTGGTTGAATGTGGTCACAAACTAGAAGAAAAAAATGAAGGCTATGCTAAATGAAATAAAGGAAAATATACAGGGAACCAATAGTGTTGGGAAGGAAACTGGGACTCAAATCAATGGTTTGGACCAGAAGGAAGAAATAAACATTTATCCAGAAAAGAATGAAGAAACAAGAATTCAAAAAAACGAGGAGAGGTTTAGGAACCTCCAGGACATCTTTAAACATTTCAACATTTGAATTATAGGGGTGCCAGAAGGAGAAGAGGAAGAACAGGAAATTGAACATTTATTTTAACAAATAATGAAAGAGAACTTCCCCAATCTGGCAAAGGAAATAGACTTCTCGGAAGTCCAGGAGGCTCAGAGAGGCCCAAAGAAGTTGGACCTAAGGAGGAACACACAAAAGCACATCATAATTATATTACCCAAGATTAAAAATAAGGAGAGAATCTTAGAAGCAGCAAGAGAAAAGGGGACAGTTACATACAAAGGATTTCCCATAAAACTGTCAGCTGATTTCTCAAAAGAGACCTTACAGGCAAGAAGGGGATAGAAAGAAGTATACCAAGTCATGAAAGGCAAGGACCTACATCCAAGAATACTCTATCCAGCAAAGCTTTCATTTAGAATGGAAGGGCAGATAAAGTGCTTCTCAGATAAGGTCAAGTTCAAGGAGTTCATCATCACCAAGACCTATTATATGAAATGTTAAAGGGATTTATCTAAGAAAAGGAAGATTCAAAAAAATATATGAATAGTAAAATGACAGCAAACTCACAGTTATTAAAAACCACACCCAAAACAAGAACAAAAGCAAACTAAGCAAACAACTAGAACAGGAACATAACCACAGAAATGGAGATCACATGGAAGGTTATCAACAGGGGAGTGGGAGGGGGAGAGAGGGGGAAAAGGTACAGAGAATAAGTAGCATAAATGGTAGGTAGAAAACAGACAGGGGGAGGTTAAGAATAATATAGGTAAAGTAGAAGCCAAAGAACTTATGTGTATGATCCATGGACAGGAACTAAAAGGGAGAAATGTGGGTGGGAGGGTGTGTGCAGGGTGGAGGGGAATAAAGGGAGGGAAATGGGACAACTATAATAGCATAATCAATAAAATATATTTAAAAAAAGAAAGAAGAAACAATGAACAAAGAAAATGCTTTATTAAAATAAATTGAAACCAAATAAAGGAAAGGAAGATGGGTTTGGATGGGGTGGGGGGAAAGGGGAGAGGAGAAAATGCAGACAACTGTAATTGAACAACAATAAAGTAATTAAAAAAATAAAAACCATTCAGAATCATAATTCTCTCTTGACATTATACTGGTAGAATATTTTCTAACAACCACTTTCAGTTTTTCAGATGGATTATCACATTTTTTTACATGTAAATATAACCATCCCAAGAGTACTATCACCTGAGGGTAATTGTGGCAGGAAGCTGATCTGTATGCTGGGACGAGGATCACTAGACAGTCCTTCTGCCCAACTTCTTTATGAAAGGAGTTAGGTGGTAGTTCAGGATATTGACATAGAGGACCCTAACTCACCTCCTCCCACAAACACAATTCATGAAAGACTTCCAGGAATCAGGATATGAGAGAAGACTCCCTCTGACTCAGGTAAGGAGAGGCTGAGACACAATCTCGCCATAAAACTCATCCCCAAGGGCAGCAACGCCAAGTCAGGAGGGAACTCAAGACTGAGAGCTTCATCCTGAGTAGCAAAGGTTTTGAACTCCACATCAAGCACTCTGGACTTTTAAGATCTGCCCCTGAAAGACAAGCCCCAAAGCATACAGCTTTGAAAACCAACAGGGCTGCTATCCACGAGACCCATAGTCTACAGCAATCCAAGAAGCGCTCACCTGCCCCAGGGGCCAGTAGGGAAGTGGCGGATGGAGGGGCGCCCAGATTTTGTTTGAAAGAACCTCCTCTGCTTGTCTTGGAGCATCTGCCTGAGGCACAGGCTTCTGATTTGACACACATTTGGGGCCTTCTGGATGCTCTTCAGGAACAAAGACTGGCATGTACCATATTTGTGGTTTCCCTCTGGTTTTCTCCAGCTGGTGGACACCATCTTTCTTTTCTTTCTTTCTTTTTTTTTAAACTCTATGCTTTTACATTTGTTTCTTTTTTTACTCTTTCTATTTTCTTCCTTCCTGGGGGGAGAGGAGGAGTGCCTTCTCTACACTCTCCATCAGCCTCACTCCAAAGTGCAAGTACGTGTCAGAGAGGAGCTTTTACATGCATTTGGTGTCCTGGTCTCTGCAAAGGCTTTCCAGGGGGTGCCCTTTGTTCTCCTGGCTCCTGGCTTGGGAATGGGAGGACTGTGTGGAGAAACAGTTCTTGCCAGGCTCCCGCCTGCCCAGAGTACTACCCAGACAACAGACTGACACACATCCTAGTCTTTCTGGAAAGAGGCCTCCAAACCTCTCCTCAGGCTGTGGCCTGAGCGCCATGCCTCAGGTTTGAACTTTGGGGTGCTCTCAGGGAACCAGGCTGTGGACGAGTTCCTGTTGCCTTGCTACAGGTCACAAAGATCTCCACATAAGAGTTTGTATATTTGCCTGGAGCCCTGATTGTGTGTGTGTGTGTGTGTGTGTGTGTGGCGCCACATTAATGATTTGAGTTAGAATTGCTGATTGAATAGAGTAGAATGTTGGATAAGGAGCAGAATAAAGAGTGACTCCTGAGTGTCATTTCCTGAGATACTGGCACAAGCACAGATTTTAAAAGGTGTTATGGTGAGTGGAAATGGAATATTTAAGTATAGATGAATTAATTTGTTTTGCAATGAGATGTTCTAATGGAGATGTCAAGTAGGCAACCGGGTACGTATGACTTAAGTTCAAGGGTAATAACTCTGCTGGAGATATAAATTTGTGAATCATCGCAATATAAATGCCATTTAAAGACATGACTATAAATATAATCTTGTCACAAAAGCATATAAAGAAATGTGGATGAAAATTCAACACTGAGCTTTGGACAACATGAAAATACAGGAGTCGAGTAAGGAGCAGAGATAGTGAAGGAGACTAAGAAGCATCAACTGTGAGAAAGGAGGGAATGTGTGAAATTGGTATATCAGAATTAATAACTCTTTCCAAAATGGAGTGGTCAAGTCTGCCAAATGTTGTTGAGATACCCAGTAAGACTACAGTAAAAAAAATGTTTATTGAATTTAGGGACATAAAGGCTCTGGATGACTTTAAAAGAGCGAGGAAGGCAGAATCTGGGCCAAGAGGGTTAACACATGAGATACAGACAAAGAAGCATGTGTGTCCCTCTTTAGAGAATTATATTTTTGAGAAGGTTTCTAGAAATAGAAAAATACCTGAAGAGAGTTGTTTATATGTGGGGGATTTTTTAAAAAGAATATGCGGCACTGAAGCTTGTTTCACATTGATGGAGATATGCTATAAGAAGAGAGAGATTTTGATGAACTAGAAAAAATTATAGATATAGATATGAATTCCTTGAGATGATAGAAAAAGAACTGGAACCTAAACACACATGAAGAAATTGCACTTTAATAGGAGATCAGTTCATTCCTTCCTTTTCACATGAAGAAAAAAGACAGTTGAGTTTCAGGAAAAGGTATTATTACAGATTGGATGATGGAAAATAAGGAATTTTGGATTCCCTAAGTGAAATATGAACAAGCTAAGCATAAGGAGAGGAGGAGAGAGTTTTAATAATAAGTAAGCAGGTATGAAATAGTTAAGCAGAAATATCAAGCTTATAAAGTATAACAGACTCAGTGATCATTGATTTCATGTGTGGCTAGCCTATGCGGTTGTGAAATTGCCTTTGCAGACTAAGGAAAGACTAATACTGTGGTCAAAACAGGGTTTTGGTTTGGCTTTAGAGTGTGACTGACAGAGAAAGGGGTGAATAATTATAATAAAAAAGACACACAATCCAAGATATAGAACAGGGAAAAAAAAAACCACACAATTCCAAGATATAGAATAGGGAAGCTAATAGGCTATATGTTGTGGGGTAAAAGGATGGAATGTTTCAGTGGGGTCAAAGGGTTATGGTTGTGGTATTTGTGGAAGTGAATTAGAAAGTTAGGAGATAAAGATCAGAGTAAGGGAAGCAATTTCCAATGATGACTATGTGCTGTCCTGGTCTTTGATCGTCCCTGTTTCATCTTCTAATGCAACTGTGATTCATTGATTAGTCCCTGTTCCCTTTTGTTCTTTCCCCTTTGCCTCAACTGTTTTAGCTATTTTTATTCTATTGCTCTGTATACATTTTTGTCAAAATTTAAAATTACTTTTTGAACCAAAGCAAGGCATTAATTAATTAATTTGCATATTTCAAAATACTTTGTTTATGGCATAGTTTCTAGATCTATTACCATCTGTTTCCCTTCTCTGAATGGATGCATTTTTTTCAATACTTTTAATACAATGAAATACCTAGTACTAAGAATAATCACCTAGTGAGAGATTATAAGTGTCATCATCAGTAAGAGGAAGAGCCAAGACTGAGACAGAAGCCTCAGGATTCCTGGTCCAGTGCATATGTCTCTTGATCTACATAGGAAACTAAGAATAATAGCAAATACTGAGTGAGTAATGATCTTGTTCTATGCATGATACTTAACACTTTACATGGTTCATTTCATTTATTTTTCACAAAGAAAAATTAAGTAGATATGAGCCCATTTTAGACATAGGGGAACTGAGACTTAAGAAAATTAACTTATACACAATAACACAGCCAAGAAACAGAAGACCATATAAAGTCTCAAGCAGTCTGACTCCCAATCTACCTTTCTTATTCTGATATTCTACTTGCCTTTTATCAGGTAGGTTCAGATTGTATTTTTTTGTTTTAACAACCACTCAGATACTCATATTGATTTTATAGTGACTTAAAACTCCTTGGTAGCCTTTACATACAGGCAATCTATTTGCTTTTTCTCTTTCTACAGTGCCAAAAACATAATAGGTACCAAATAAATATTTGAGTCATTGAGTTTATAGTTATGTTCAATCAGTAAACTGCATAAATCTTGCTTCTCATATCTTTATTCCAATAATTAATTAAAACATTGATTCGAATAGGACTGGAGACAGAGAAAGTAGAAACTTCTCTCTGTCATTCTTCTAACATAAATGTTTAATTCACTATGCCAATTTTAAGTCTGTATAATTTACTATCTCTAACATACATTATTCATTTTTTTCCACAAAGATAATCTGAGATGCTGTCAAAAATAGTAAAAAAGATAGATTTTTTCTGTGATATTCGCTTGATCTGTCTTTCTAAAAAACATACTGAAATAGAAAATGACATGAATTTGACATGATTTAGTTTCAGTGAACCTATGTTGGTTTCTATTGATCATTGCTATCACTTTTGATAATGTACAGGCCACTTCGGTAATCATTAATACTATGTTTTATGTGTACTATGTCCAGAAATTATATTTCAACTTCTTTTGCTTTTCTTAATCTCCATGGATAATATCTGTCTATTAATATACTTAGTCTCTTTGTTTTCTTTTTCATTCCTTTTTGTGTGTTTGTAGTATAAAACTTTTCTTCCTCTAATTAAACTCAGTTTTACCTTTTTTTTCCTATTCCCATTGATGACAAAGAGTTCCCCACATAAATATCTGGAGTAGACCAATATAGACATAATGATTTGCAGAGACAAGTGAAGCCCCGATATTCCCAAAATTTTCTCAACAGATTTGCACACCATGGGTGGTAACCTTAGTCTGCCACAGAAACATCTTTTTAACTTTTCGGTATATGTGATCCATAAAGTGGAATCTTGGAAACTTTGGAAATGAGAAATAGAAGTCTTTGGAGACTTGACCACCAAAGTGAACATATAATCATACATATACATAATTATCTTCAAAAAAGTTGATCCCAGGTTAGAAAATTTTACTCTAAAATGATTAAATGCGTTATCAGATTTCAAAAGAGAGTATATCATAGCACTGTGGATGAAGATAGGTGAGATTGATCTATAAAGGTAACAAAGAAAAAGAAAGTTCACAAAGGAAAATACAGTGTGTGATACCTTGAAGCTCTGTCCAGTGGAAAAGATTCTTTTTCAATAGCCTTTAAATATCCCTGGCCCTACTGGCAAAATTATCCCTATTTGAATTATGTAGTTATTTTAGTCCCACTAGATTTCATTAAATAAACTTCCTGTTCAATCACCATGGAATTTTCTAAATAATGCTTAATATTATATTACATATTACTTATTTATAGGGAGAAACTATGTTAATCATGCAAACATATATGTTCCCTTTCCTGGAAAGTAATTTCTCACTGTAAACTAAAATTTTAACTTTGGGCTAGAGAAAACATGTCCTCACCAAACCATTTCATCTTACTGGGGATGTCACCATATTGGGAAAAGTTTTGATATATGGTTGCGGGCCCACTAAAATGAAATAGTTTTTGATCACAACACTGCATCTGGAAGGGTTTCATGACCTGTTTTCTATCTATGGAATATGAAAGGAAGTGATATATTACCAATGGTCCGAGGGAGATAAAATAGGTGCTTATTCTCCACATTCTCTCTTTGCCTCTCCAGCACCCTTTGGAACCAAGTGTTCTCATGCTGTAGCTGTAAATTTAAAGAAGCATGGAAGTTCAAGTTATGGAAGGCCATAAGTACCTCACCAAAAAAATAACCTAACAACCTACTGAGACATACAAGAAGAGAATTAAAGTACTGGAATATCATTTCAGAAGGAGTATACTAGTCACAATGTGAAAAACAAAATTTAAAGGTGAACAAATTAAATGAGAGAGTAGGCATTATAGGAACAGAAGTAAGAAATAATGAAAACCTAAAGTAAAAGAGTGGAGGAGATCCAAGATGGCGGAGGAGTGAGTAGAAGTTAAGCTAACCTCCTCCTAGGACCAATCTGGAATTACACTAAATTGTGGAGAAATGATCTGGAACAAACAACTGAACAACAGCGAGAGGGAAGTCTTAAATCCATGAACAGCCAGAAGAAATAGATTGAACACAACGTGACTGGTGGGGAGTGTGGTAGAGAAGCAAGAATATGGGCTGGGCATCCACAGGAAGCAGCTGAAGTGTCTAACAGAGGTTTAAGTGGCCAGTTGCATCCCCTGAAAAGTGTGGGGTCTAAACTCTAAGCTGGGATCCCGAGCCTAGAGCACCTGAGCCTGTAAACTACACAGATAACATCCAGCTGCGAAAAGCAGCAGGGTTGCTCTTTGCCAGAGATGGACAGCTGGAGACACAAAAAGCCATTTAAAGGCCTAGCACATAAATTTTCATTTGCAGCCACTTACCCTGGGATTTGGCAAAGCGGGTACTGTGGTGGGCAGAGTGGACTAGAGACCCTGAGGAGAGACTGGGATGGAGGCTTTGGGGAGAAAACTGAGAGAGTAGCCGTTGGGATCCCAGTGCTGAGTCATCCCCCACAGGCAGCAGCCGTCATGTTTAGACAGACCACCCTCCTCTAAGTGGTAGCAGCCTGAGGGGAAACAGTAGCCCGGCCCCAGTAGGGATTCTGTCCTGCCCTGTCCTGCTTAAGCCTGACTACTGAGTGCAGAGTGACTAGGTTAACAACCAAATGTAGATGCCTGGTAGTCTTGAACAGGCTGCCTAAGGTCAGATGAGGTCACCGTCTGATGTCACTGAGGCTTATCCAGAAAGAAAAAACAGTGGCAAATACAAAATGCTACCAAGACGGATCCACTGTGGTCTTATCCATGATTTGCAATATTTTCTTTACTTCATGGCTTTTTAACATTCATTTCTGGTCCTTCAAGTTTGCGCATATTAAGTCACCAGATTTTATACTTTAGTTTATTTCAATTCACATGTTTTGGCCCTCCCTTCTTTTGCCCCATTTTACCTTCCCCTTTCCTCCTATTATTTTTATTTTAAATCTTGTTTTCTTTCTTGCTACAATTTGTTTCCGTTCTGCACTCTTACTATTTCTCCCCCATCCAGCCTCTCAAAACCAGTGTTCTTGTCAATGATTATCTCATTCTTTTTCCCACTTTTAAAATACCCATGTTCTCTCTCCACCTTTAGTAATCTTTGCTCATTGGTTGTGGATAGGGTAGTTGTTGTTGCATTTTTTTCAATTTTATCTCTAGATATTCATGATTTGTGTATTTTGAACCTCAGATTTTAACATCCCCTCCTCCTACTCTTCTTTCCATCTCAAATTTTAATTTTTCCCTGCTTAACCTTGTTTTCATTCTTCACTCTTAGTATTTTCTCTCCCTCTATCATCTCAAAATCAAGTCCCTTTCCTCTGGACATCTCTTAACCTTTCCTTTCTTCCTATTTTCCCTCTTATTCCCATCCCACCTATATTAATTTTAGCTCATTTGTTGTTGAAAATGCTGTGGTGGATCTTTCTCTCCAATTTGGTTCCTTTTTTTTTCCTTTTCCTTTCTCTCACTTTATTTTATTTAATTTTATTTTTTTCTGTTTAAACCTAATACTATATGCTTCCCTTCTCATATTCCATTCTACCTTCTACACTCCCTTTTTTTATTTATGATGTAAATTTTACTTTCTCTCTTCACATTGCTCCAATTCCATACTTATTAGTGCTCCTCCCTCTAGCCTCTCGAAATAATTGTTCTTTCAGTAAGTTATCTCACATTCACTCTCCTTTCTTATAATACTCTTAATCACTTTACATCCTTATCAATACTGGTTCATTTGATGTTGACAGTGGAATTGTGGGTGTGGGGAGTTATTTTCACAGGTGTGAGTTTGTTTCCGGGACTTTGTAGGTTTGTTCTGGCAGCATCTGCACAACAGCACACAAGACGTGGTGGGTGGAGTGACCCTCAGTCAACTGGGTGGAAGAAAGAACCCACCAAAGAATGACCCAACAGTAATCAAAATACAATTACATCCAGAGAGCCTACATAAACTACATAAATGACATTCTAAAAGCATCAAGTTCAGGAAATGAAGGACACTACACCACTGAATCACACAAGTCTCCATCATAGAAGTTCACACCACAAACACAGTGAGTCAAAACAGATCAATTAACAAACCAGAAGCAAACAAGAAGACTCTCCCAGAAAACGGGAAGACAAAGAAACATCCCCCAATTAAAAGGAAAGGAGGAATCCATAGAAAGAGTGCTAAATGAAATAGAAGCAAGTAAACTATCAGATGTTGAGTTCTAAACAATGGTTATAAGGAAGCTCAATGAGCTCAGTGACAATTACAAAAAAACTACAGGGGGCTATAAGGAACTTACTGTGAACTACATCATCATGAAAAAGAACATCATCATGAAATGAAGAATACAATTTCTGAATTAAAGAACACAATAGAAGGAATCAAAAGCAGGCTAGATGAAGTAGAAGACTGAATCAAAAGCAGTGAGCTGGATGACAAGGTAGAAAAAAGCTCCCAGAAAGAGCAAGAAAAGGAAAAGAGATACAAAAAGAATGAAGGGGGGTTAAGGGAACTGCAAGACAACAAGAAATGTAATAATATCCAAATAATAATGATAGTACAAGGAGAAGAAGGAGAGCAAGGTATAGAAAACCTGTTTGAAAAAGTAATGACGGAAAACTTCCCCAATTTGGTGAGAGAAAAAGTCACACAAATCAAGGAAACACAGAGAGTCCCAACCAAGACAAACACAAAGAGGCCAACTCTAAGACACATCATAATTAAAATGACAAAATTCAAAGATAAAGAGAGAATCTTAAAGACAGCAAGGGAGAAACAGGAAGTAACAGACATGGAAGCTCCAATAAGGCTAGCAGCTGAGTTCTCAATGAAAACACTACAAGCCAGAAGGGAATGACAAAAAATATTCCAAGTAATGAAAAACAAAGGCCTGTAATCAAGGCTACTGTACCCAGAAAGGCTCTCAATTAAAATAGAAGGCCAAATAAGGAGTTTCCCAGACAAAAGAAGGTTAAATGAATCACCTCTACCAAACCAGCATTGCAAGAGATGCTAAAGGGATTGCTTTAAGAAGATGAAGAAATAGAGTGAGAGACAGAAGAACACAAGCACAAGAAGAAAAAAATGGCAGTGAATAAGTACCTATCAATAATAATCTGCATATATGCTGACATGACCTGCATATATGCTGCCTATAAGAGACCCACCTTAGAACAAAAGACCTACACAGACTGAAAGTGAAGTGTTGGAAAAAAAATATTCCAAGCAATAAAACAGGAAAAAAAAAAAAGCGGTGTAGCAATGCTCATATCAGACAAAACAGACTTCAAAACAAAGGCCATAAAAAGAGACACAAAAAGACACTTCATAATACTTAAGGGAAGAATCCATCAAGAAGACATAAACATTATAAACATATATGTACCCAACATAGGAGCATCCAAGTACATAAGGAAAATCTTAGAGGACTTCAAGAAAGATATTGACAACAGCGCACTTATATAAAGCCTCAAAACCTCTGACTGAAGAAACCTTTCGAGATTGAGGGAGAGGGAGAAACTCCCAGCCTCACAGGAGAGTTCATTGGAGAGACCCACAGGGTCCTAGAACATACACAAAACCACCCACCAGAGAATCAGTACCAGAAGGGCCCAATTTGGAAGTGGAAAAGTGACTGAAAACTGGCAGAGCTGAGCGAGCCTCATTTTTCCTTCTTAGAACACTCCTCCACATACAGCACCAGAACACAACCACATGGGTTGCCCCACCCTGGTGAATTCCTAAGGCTCTGCCTCTTACTAAATAACAGGCATGCTGAGACAAAAAAAAAGGCCCAAATAAAAGAACATACCAAAGCTCCAGAAAAAATACAACTAAGTGACAGATAGCCAACCTATCAGATGCAGAGTTCAAAACACTGGTAATCAGGATGCTCACAGTATTGGTTGAGTATGGTTACAAAATAGAGGAAAAAGTGAAGGCCGTGAAAAGTGTAATAGAGCAAAATGTACAGGGAACCAACAGTGAAGGGAAGGAAACCAGGACTCAAATCAATGATTTGGAGCAGAACGAACAAATAAACATTCAACCAGAACAGGATGAAGAAACAAGAATTCAAAAAAAGGAGGAAAGGCCTAGGAACCTCTGGGACAACTTTAAACATTCCAACATCCAAATCATAGGGCTGCCAGAAGGAGAAGAGGAAGAGCAACAAATTGGAAACTTATTTGAAAACATAATGAAGGAGAATTTCCTCACTCTGGCAAAGGAAACAGACTTCTAGGAAGCCCAGAGAGTCCCAAAGAAGTTGGACCTGAGGAAGCACACACCAAGGCAAATCATAATTACATTGCCCAAGATTAAAAATAAGAAGAGAATTGTGAAAGCAGCAAGAGAAAAAGAAACTTACCAAGGATTTCCCATAAGACTATCAGCTGATTCTCAAAAGAAACCTTACAGGCAAGAAAGAGATGGTAAGAAGTATTCAGTCATGAAAGGCAAGGACCTACATCCAAGATTACTCTATCCAGCAAAGCTGTCATTTACAATGGAAGGGCAGATAAAGTGATAAAGTGCTTCACAGATAAGGTCAAGTTAAAGGAGTTCATCATCACCAAGCACTTATTATATGAAATGTTAAAGGGTCTTATGTAAGAAAAAGAAGATGATCAAAAATATGAACAGTAAAATGACAACAAACAACTATTAAAAATTGAACCTAAAAAAACAAAAACAAGGTAAGTAAACTAGAACAGGAACAGAATCACAGAAATGGAGATCACATGGAGGGTTATAAGCAGGGAGAGGGGAGGAATGGGGGGAAAGGTACAGGGAATAAGTAGCATAAATGGTAGGTACAAAATAGGGGGAGGTTAAGAATAATATGGTAAATGTAGAAGCCAAAGAACTTATATGTACGACCCATGAACATGAACTAAGGGGGCGGGTAGGAGGGGTTGTACAGGGAGGAGAGGGATAAAGGGGAAAAAATAGGACAACCGTAATAAGATAATCAATAAAATATATTTTTAAATAAATAATATACTTTAAAAATAAAAGTGTGGAGTTGGTCATTGATATATTTTGATGGAACTTAGAGTTATTAAGAAAGTAAAACTGAGAGGATTTCATAATCAATAGTACGAGAATTAAGAGTCAAGGATAATGCCAAATTTTTTACTTGTACAGCTCAGAGGATTAGTGGAATGTTCCAGTATGTAAAAGGGGGTGTGGAAGGAAGTCAGGTTCTTGTCTCAATTTCCTTTAGAGTTGTCATTTTTATTTTTATTTTCATCCTTGCATTTGTATTAAGCCATTAGACTTTTTAAACTATTGATACTTTCAAAAACAGTGTCAAAGCCTGTAATCGAACGAAAGATTTTTTTACTCCAATCTTAGTTGTCTTCTAAAGATAATCATTAACTCTATATCTACTTGGCAGAAATATCTTATACACATTTTCTTACATCAATTGCCTTGAATTGTGTATATTTTAAAATTCTAGAGATCAAAATTGTTATCTACCTGTTTGCTTTTTTCCCCTGTGTCCAACCATATCCATAAGTTCATGAAAAATACAGATCAGAGTCACACGCTACCTTCAATTTTCCCACAAACTCTGTCAGCTCCAGCATTTGTAAAAACATGTAGAACCGTAAAACTGTTTTGTGAACAAAAATTTGGACTTCAATCAATTTTTCCTGGTTGACATAACTTTAGGTTTAAAAACTTTATATGCAGTGCTAACTATGTCTTTTTGTATGAATTGTCCTCAGTTATCTTCCCCCAATTTGTCATCTGTCTATCATAACTTTGACATCAGACATCACTCTTTGCTCTCCCTCCTCAGGAATATTTCCTTGACTTTCACCATTCCCCTTGTATATGATAGCCAAGATTCAGTTATCATACCTTTGTAGCAATTATTAGAGTTGAAAATTTCCATTTTCTTTTATGATTCTTTAATCACTATTTGTTTTTTTTACTCTTATACTTTCAACATTTTTTTTTTTTACCAGACAATGGCACAGATTAAAAACGTTGACTATGCCCTGGCCGGCTGGCTGGTGCATTGGTTGGTGCCTTGTCTTATACACCAGAAAGATGCAGGTTCAATTCCCTGTCAGGGCACATGCCTAGGTTGTGAGTTCAATCCCTGATAGGGATATATATGGGGGGAAGCAACCAGTTGATGTTTCTCTCAACATCCATGTTTCTCTCTGCCTCCCTCCCTCTGTTTCTAAAATCAATGAAGAGCCCTGGCTGGGTTGCTAAATGGTTGGTGTATCATCCTGTAAACCAAAGTCTGTGGGTCCCTTCCCCAGTCAGGGCACAATCCCAGGTTGCAGGTTAGATCCTCAGTCAGAGAGCTCATCGGAGGCAACTGATCAATGTTTCTCTCACACATGGAAGTTTCTCTCTCTCTAAAATCAATAAAACATATCCTTGGGTGAAGGTTAAAAAATAGAATTAAAACATTCACTATGAATACTGTTTAAAGAGTCTATATAAATTCGCCTGGCTGGTGTAGCTCAGTGGATTGAGCGCGGGCTGGGAACCAGAGGGTCCCAGTCAGGGCACATGCCTGGGTTGCGGGCCAGGTCCCCGTGAGGGCCATGTGAGAGGCAACCATACATTGTTGTTTCTCTCCCTCTCTGTCTCCCTCCCTTTCCCTCTCTCTAAAAATAAATAAATAAAATCTTAAAAAAAAAAAGAGTCTATATAAATTCTATTAAACCCTGGCTGGTATAGGCATCAGCCCACAAACCAGTAGGTCACTGGTTTGATTCCTGGTCAGGGCACATGCCTGGGTTGTGGGTTAGGTCCCTGGACAAGGCAAGTACTGATCAATCTGTCTCACTTTAATATTTCTCTCTCACTTTATCCCTTCCTTCTCCTCTCTCTAAAAAAAAATTATAAATTTAATTTAAAAAACTATCCCCCCAAAAAAACCTTTTATGGCTTTTACTCCTATTAACCTCAAGGGACCATTTAATTTCATTAAAAAACAGCCTCTAGGGTTCCATACTCAGCAAGATATAGCAAAGTGAATTTGCCATATTTTTATTCTCTTCTTCCTTTGAGGATCCTCCAAGGCAAGAAGTCAATTTAGCCCTATTTTCTTCTTAAAAAAAGAATTTAGTGTTTTTGGCAGGTGTCAGATTGCAAGTCTTTAGAAACAAACATTTTGTTTGCCATCAGAGCATTTACAGCACAAACAGTGGTGCGTGGTATTTCCTTCCTTTGCCCTGTTCCTTACACTGTCATAGACCACACCCCGGACCCTCACAGAGCAAGTCCGGATGCAGGAGGATAATCCAGTCTCCTGACTGCTCAGTCACTTACTCCTTAGCACGTGTTCTCTGCAAGAATGTCAGTACTGCTCTACCACGTGTGATAAGGTTTCTCGTGTGATGTTATACTTTGTTCCCTAAAAGGTGAATGGAAATGTTCAACATAATACACAAAAGTTACTGAATAGGCACACAGTCAAAACACTTTTGACATTTTCCTATTGTCATCAATGTCAAAATTGGTGTTTCTACAATTATTTAAAGTTTGTTTTAATGGCCTCAAAATTCAGTGTCATAATTTTGGTAACTTTTCCCACTGAAAATATTCTGGTTTTAAGAATGAATAACTTAAAGCTTCCATAAACATAAAATATAGTAGTCTACAAAACATTTCTTTCTTCCCAAAGCATTTTCCATTGCATTGGTATTATTAACCATTCTTCAGAATTTTCTGAGAAAGTTCCATAGCTGTTTTGTCAAATGTCACCAAAAATCCCCTAGAGCTATAGTTAGGCTCATTACATGTGTAGCACACATCCTAGGAAGACCAGTGGAGTCGAGATCAATGCACAGAAGATTGCCAGTCACCTGATAATGATGACAACATCATCAGATTTAAAAGCTTTGAGGCCATCTTTTTGTTAGAAGTGGGACTGATCTTTCACGTTAAGCCCAGCAAACTTTCCAGCAACGGGAGGGAAGTGGCATTTCAGAACGGGTGCATGGCCGGTGGAGTCTGGCCTGAGTGGTTCAGGGTGATGACCAGTAATGCCAGCACCACCTGTGCTGGCCTGTTTTTCCACTACCAAGCACGTAGCAGCAGCAGACGTCTTTGAATGACAGCTTGTCACATGGGCAGCCACCTTATTCAGAGCTTCCTTTTGAGAATCAAGGTCCATGTTGGCAAACCTGTCTTCAGTTCTAACTTTGAGTAGAACAAAGGTGCTCTGCCATACTTAGTCTTAGAAAGTGAATCTTTATCTGACTCCCTTTACTAGACTAATATCCCCAATTTCCTACTCATCCTGGATGGGCAGATAAGGAGCTCTTAAACTTGATGTTTTGATGACAGGATAGAATCCCATGCTTAAAGAAATTTAGTTCCAGGAATGCTGTACATCATTTTATCTTCATGTTCCAAGCATTGTAGAGCTTGGATCCCAGCATCTTGTCAAAATTCCAACCAAAAACTAGCAAAAATATGTCTGACTTTCAGCTGTAGACCATTTCTTCAATGTAGTTACTGACATCCTCATTCATTTCCTCATACCTTCTCTGAGCATATGGAGAGAGTCAGTGCAATATTTTTTAAGAAAAGAAAAAGACACTAACACTAGGTATAAAAGGAAAGGCATTCTAACACACAGCTCTGGCCACAATTTTAGGTACACATTTCACCTTCACCGTCAGTCTTATCAGTAATCAAGATAGATCACTGAGCTGTACTTGTAAACACATTTTTAACAAAGACCTTATGTCCTAGGACCTCAACGACGGCCTCAGAGTAGGGGCTGATCTCAAATTTCTCCCGAAGGACATCAGTGATATGTTTACTTTCACCAAAACCCAAGTATAGTCAAAGGATTTCTTTCTCACCGCAGAGGCCTCTCTCTTTAGCTCCTCATTGGACTTCTTATTGATTCTATTATTTTTGTAGATCAAGTGGTCATTAGTGCTGAACGCGTTGGAACCATGTGCCTAATGATCACGGCGTTGATGTACATCTTTTTCTTTCCCCTGTTGGTTTAGTTTCAGAGATGATTCCCATTGTGCTGCCTGGACTGTGGCTGAAGATACATTGGGAGAGTTTGATTTTTACTCGATGTCAGAGCACACAATCTGTAAACTGCTGTTCTATTAAAAATTTTCCATTATTACTTATTGAAATCACTCTCATAATCAGACTGTCTATAATATCTAAAGTTTCTCTCAGGAAATTAAAAGTTTAAAATAATCTCCATAGCACGTTTTAATTATGAATGAGTGATTAACAAAATGTTTTCCCCATACCACTAAAAATCATCTTTTGTATAAACTTGAAATCATTTCAAAGCACATGAACAGAGCCAGAAGTCAAGAACTTTTGACCACTGTCCATATTGCAGGCATGGCACCCGGCACTGGAGATGCAGAGATGAGCGAGACATTCTCTTAGGACTCACAATTCAGCAAGACACATGTATTTGCTTCTTTCATTCACTAAAGTGGCCTCACCATTTTTTCCCCCCTACAGAGGCTACTGACACAATGTGTACAGGGAATTAATGAACACAAGCAAAATAGACAAATGGCAAAACAATTCGAAGTATTCTTTTTTGGGCTGGCTCTGCTCCAAATGACAACTGATAATTAGGTAAGTAAATGAGACCTCACTGAAACAACTGATTTTCTCTGATTAAAACACCATGCAGCATAATGACATACTGCAGAGGGAGCAACCTTTCCCCATTATGCTCTCTACTCCCTTGTTGAGTTATCATCCAGTATTGGGTAGAGAAGCAGATAAATGTACAAAGTTTAGGGTCAAGTGAAAATTACCCGAAGATATGGGTAATTAGGTTGGGTTATATTAGGCAAGGGAGTATTCATTAGTTACAATGCAAACACTATGTGGTTACTAGACATTCACATCCCGGCATGGTTCCTAGTTCAGCCCATAATTACCTATTCACCAGATGATCAGCTTTGCAGCCGGGTGAAGAAGGAATCCTCAAGAAACACTGTTGTGTCACCCTAGAAACATGGCGAATAACAGGGCAAGTAGGCCAGGGAAAGCTTTATTCTTTCTGAAGAGGAAAAAGGCACTCTTTGGCATTTTTCTACCCCCAGAGAGAGGCATATGAGTCATTTATGTAAGTGGTCTCCTGCACGTGATATGAAGGAGTTCCTAAGAGGCCTTTTGCTCTGAAACATCGGCCTTGGTGGTTGCCCCATCCCCATTATAGATTCATTTCCTCAGACACTGGGTGTCTTTTAAAACAAGAGTTACAAAAGTAAAAAACAAAATGCTGCCAAGAGGCTAGTATTTTAAATTGGTGTCAAATAATAGTTTAGGTAACCATTTAAGAAAGGTGCCCACATGTTACAATTTACCCGAGACAGTCCTGGTTTAAACCCTTCGTCATGGCATAGTCATCAATAATGCCACGATTCACCCTCGGTCTGGGTTAAATGATGATAAGTTGTCTGATCTGTAAATCTAGACCCAGCCATGAACTGTGGTTTCAAATAACAGAAACAACTCTGGCTCATGTAAGGATTTGGCAGAAGCATCTAATTGGTAGAACTAAGACTATACATTCAAACTGCAGTTACCAAAGGTAGCTTTTACTCAAAGTGCTGCCTTCAAACAGAAGTTTGTGCTTAAACTAACCAAACCAGAAAAAGGGATCAGAGGCTGAGAGCTAAAAAAAAAAAAAAAAAATTAATCAAAATTTCTTTTCCTTCTGGCTAATCTCTGATGTGTTGAATTATAATTTGATGTGACAATATGTGTCTCAAAAGGACATAAAGAAACATTAGTTAAATGGAAGAAAGAGCCTCAGACCAATAAATTTCTCCTTCTTCATAGCGTTGCCTAGAAACAGCCTTTTATAAGTCTCATCAGGACACTATGTTTTATAAGTGATTAGATGACCAAAATTTGTTGATAGCTCATTCAGATCTATGAAGGCCTAAAATAAACTAATAGTAAATATTTCTGGAAATTTTATATTAATTTCTCCATTAAAAACTCACTTTCTTAATATATGAAGATTACCCTAATATTATTGCTATTACACCAGTTTACTAGGCATATGTGGTAACTTTGCAAAATTGGAAGGATGCCATGGTTTGAGATATTTAGCAATACTTAGCTAAAAAACTGTTTCTGTGTGAGTGTGGAGCTGTTGTTTGATATTTTTAATGCAAATGTGTTTTCATAAATTAATGACCTTTTTATTAAAGATGATGGAAATATTTCATTTCCTATTAAATTTCGGAAAAGTGATCAGAGACCATCAACAATACTGTGGAAGGAAACCAAGCTCAATTCATAGATAGTAAGAAAACAAAAGTTATTCTGTGTTACACCAAATGTGTTGGTCGAAAGAAAACCATCGAGTACTACCTAAACGCATAGTAATCATTTCAGTGCTACTGAAACTCATAGTAATCATTTGCCTTATAATAAAAATGTTTAAATATTAAAATACATATCATATGACACTTAAGAAAGAAGTTTTGATTTTCGTTTCATAATGAAACACACATTTTTAAAGAATATTTAACAAGGTCTAAACAAATGCATGTTCCTGCAACACACTCAGAGAATAGGGAGAAAATAAGAACACGTAAATCCCTATATGTCTGATAGTAATTTAAGAATTGAATGGCTTTTATTCTGTTCACTAATTCTTTATGTAACCATAGCTTAAAAGCTGAAATTCTGTTTACCTTAATGTCTATATTGATAATACAGCTGTTATATGTCTTTTATTAATTTGAAATCCTGTCCTACCATTAAATATGGCCAACATTTAATTTCGAAGGTCAAAAATAAAATCACCATAGAAGGACTTGTGCTTGGCCCCATGTTCTGCTTCAAACAAAGCACATCTTTCACAAAAGCATTTTTCTCTGGCAGGCTCATTATAAGTATACTTAAATGTTCTATGTCCTCTCTAACTGTTCTTTCTTTACCTTTACATTTCTTGATTGATGATGAAAATGAACTTCAGAGACATGTTAAGAAAGACTCACGTATAGATTTGCACTGTAAAATAAGTGCCTAATCACAGCGGGACTATTTGTAAGTGATCCATCCTAATAGAAGGAAACATAACAGGTTCCATCTATCCTGCCATTAAAAGTCCTTCAGAACATGAGTGATTGTTAATTGCACACTTTAAAAAAGTTCTGAGAGTAGAACAGACTCTATTTAAACTGGGAATTGATGAGTTGCATGCTAATAAAATACAGACACTTCACGGTTTAGTAAACTGTTCACATGACCAAAAAATCAAAACAATGTCAATAATAAATAAGATCTTAGCCAGAAGAGAACTTACTTAGACATGTGGAATGATTATGTTATATTCAATATGTTATAAATTATTATGCTGCAAAATATATAATTTTACCAATATTTATTTTTTAATTACTTTATTGTTGTTCAATTACAGTTGTCTGCATTTTCTCCCCTCTCCTGCCCCCCACCCCATACAAACCCACCTCCCTCCCTGGCTTCCACCCTCCCCCCTTGGTTTTGTCTATGTGTCCTTTATAGTTTAAATAAGATAGTTTTATGCTTTTTAATTAACAGCATAGAGCTGCACGTAGATATGAATGAAGTTAAATGTAACCAAAAGCACACTACTTTTAATTTTGAGCTGCCACCACATCACTAATCAACTTTGAACCAGTTACTGCATAGGCAGACCAAGAACAAGTTTTCTCTAGATAACTTAAGAAAATAACTTATAAATTTTTTATAAATTCAAGTATCTACAACTTCATAGCACACAAACTTAAATAGGTATAGTAGCGGATATGGAGAGAAACAGCAATGTATATGTTCTATATGCATTAATGACTTTGTAATATCTTTTTTATCTGTATGAATAGAAGTACTTCAAGTTTTACAGAATTTTACCACCTTTTTAAATGAAAATGCTAAAGGACAAAATCACATACTTTTTAGTATGATAGAGATATTAAATGATATTTAATACTTATTCCATATGTCACAAGTGACGTTCCTAAAAAAGTCAGAATGGAAGAGTTCCGTGTGTTATGTTTTGCCACGGGTCACTACAACATTCTGTTCCATGGCTGATATGATGATTGCGCTGTCTAATTTTCTGTGTAAGGTTGGTCATGAATTCAAACGGAAAACACCCTATAGTGAATCCAAACAAAAACTTCCAACTAAATACATTTTCAATGACAGTATTTTATCCCAGAGACCAATATCTAATTCAGGACTTTCTTCACTATGAATTTCCAAATAGCTTAATAGATTAGCTTATTAAGAAATGCTTAGCTTTTTTCTTTTATTTATTTTTTTGGCCAATGTGTATCCATGATTGTAAATTTCACAATTATACAAATATGGTATTTAAAGAAAATAACATAGTCAGAATTCATTTCAAAGATGTCACTTAATAAATAACAAGGAGAATTAATGGATATCACACTCTGTACAGTTCAGACCTAGGTGGTAATTACTTTTATGAATTGTATTGTGTGAATAAAATATAGATGCATGGGTGATAACATTTGTATGTGTATATGTATTTAAAGTAGATTTATGTTTAATTTTGCAGAGAACAAGTGATTTAAGTTTTAAGGAAAACATACATATTATGTGATAAAAGCAGTATTCTACATTTATAAAGTATAATAATGTACTAGACCTACAAGTAATTCTATTAGATATGGCATCATGTTATAGCAAAAAAAATAAATAAAATAAAAGGAAAATCCATTTTTTCTCCTTTTCCAAAAAGAAATGTTTTTCTGCAAAAAAAAAAAAAGGACCCCTCCCTATAGGTACACTACCTCTAATATAGCCAAGACCTCCCTCTTGTGGCTGGCTGATGTCAATATAGATTTCTTTCTCTCTTAAGTGACTGATTTCTTCAACGGTTTCAGCAAGGAAATGGAAAAAAAAATTGAAGAGTTTAAGACACATGAAATCAAAGATAAATAACATGTCATTTGAGTACCCTTTTTTAATTTTTTTTAAAGATTTTTATTTTTATTTATTTTTTAGAGAGAGGGGAAGGGAGGGAGACATACAGGGAGAGAAACATCAATGTGTGGTTGCCTCTCACATGGCCCTCATGGGGACCTGGCCTGCAACCCAGGCATGTGCCCTGACTGGGAATCGAACTGGGACCGCTTGGTTCCCAGCCCGCACTCAATCCACTGAGCTACACCAGCCAGGGCTCATTTGAGTACCTTTTATCAGGGTCTCTAAAATATTTTATATTTTAAAATAATCCAATTAAATCCCCAGTATTCCTTCTAACCTGAGTGTTGATATCCTTTTTCTGCTGGCTCACATTTCTAGGGATGTTGCTTTATTAAAAAGCATTTTAATAGTTTCTGAAAAAAAAGTCCTGTGTTCTTTAGACAATTATTTCAGCCCTATTTTAAGTGAAAAATAAAGACAACATCCATTTAATTAATATTATTGCCTTTGAAAACACACATAAAAATGATTTTCCTGAAGTTTAGGATCTACTGGGTAGATATAAGAAGATTAATTTTAACCTTTAATTCATCATCTTTGAGTTAGAATAACAACTCTCCTTGGAAACAACAAAGGAGAGTGGTAAAATTGAGAAAAGCTAAAGGGAAAAAAGAAATCGAGGACCAACTCTATGTGGCTCACCTTACCATTCATATTTCAGTTAAGACTCATACAACTCTGTGAGTATATTGCTAACTTCAATCTTGTACTTGAAGGAGGAAATTGCTGTTTTGATCATTGGCATGCATAAGCAGAACCTGAAATGGTACAATATTCACAATCAATTGCCATATATGTTTTGCTGAACTATTCTCTGATTTTGCTACCTATGTTTTTCTGCCCAAGCTTCACTCTCAAATAAAAATTTATTTTGAGATAAAGATAGTACATAATTTTATCAAAATTACAGACAAAAATCATTTTTAGTTATGAAGTAAACTACATGGATTTTTTCTTATCTTTTCAATTGAAAAATAATATCATCTAGGTGTTTCAGCACCAAGAAGGATTTATTTGGAAAAAAAGAAAGGGGATGCATTCCACTGCATGCAGACATGGGATGCTGCATGCATTCTCTGCCTGTGTGCCAAAATGCAGGGGTATTTAAAGAAAAGAATGAAAATTAAGGAAAGGGGAGTTAGAACCATAAAACTTGAGTACAGCGTTCTTCCTGTGGGGTTCTCACGATCATGTAGTGTCCTGAGTGTATGTTCATGATATAGTTTTTCCTATAAGTCAGCTAGGCAACTGCTCGGCCAGCTGCCTGCTGAGCAGCCTGGCACCAAGGGATAGACAAGAGTCATACACAGTAACTATGCGATTCCCTCAGCTTTTATTGAATGCAGGTTCACTCAAAATAGAACATCAACATTCATTAATATCCTACTCACACTCTAACAATCTAAGAGAAGTATAACATATATACACAGCAATCAATGGGAGATAATGAACCTTAGTCCCAGAGTCTCAGTCGGCGGGTCTGGAGACAGCACAGTGAGCAGGGAGTTGTCAGCGTCTTGCAAAGAAGGGTCTCCAGAGCCAGGTAGGCAGCAGGGCAGGCGAAGTCCTGGGTCTAACAGGGCAGAGCCTCCAGCAGCTGATGCCAAGGGAGATCAGTATGGCATGGAGCAGCACTCTGGTGTGTGGGCTTGGCTATCTCATTAGTGGTCTGGAGCCTGCCTCAGTTACACCTTGAAAGTTGTGGACTCCACCCTTCTGGGTCTTTTCAATAAACATCTTGGCATCCCTGATGCCAAATGTGGAATTTCCCCAGGAGCCTATGGGTGAAACATGGCTACTCTACTTGGCACCCCTACTGGCAAGTGTGGAATTTCCCCGGGAGCCTACCTGTGGGTGGTCTCGCTCTGCAGACATGGCTAGTCTGACCATGTAAGCAGGTATCTTAAATGTGTCTCCTGGCCAGCCATGTCTGCTCTGACCACACAGGCAGATGGATATGTCTCCTTGCCAGATGTGTTAACTCTGACTTAGGTAATTTTCCTCTTCAACCAGTGTTATGGCTGGCTGACAGCCATTTTCATTGACTTACGTGACTCCACTTTGTTTTTTATACTTTGTGCTATATTGATCTGACCAATGCCATTTTATTGGTCCTGCTCTTCACAGGTAGTGTGTGAGAACTACCATAAGCCCTAGCACCTGGCACAGACCCTCCTGACTGATGATGCTTGTTTGAAGTTCCAGTTGATCTTTATCAATCTCAAAGGAAAGATATTACAGATCTATTCTTATTTTTGGCCATAGGCTTTACCTCATTCTAGCTGAGATGACTTTCATGGATGCCAAAAAAAATTAAAAAAAGCTATCCAAAATGAAATAAAAATAATAACGAGGTACTTCAATAGACTTGTTTAGTATGGGTTTCAAAAGTAGTCTATTTTATGATAAGAAGGAATACAAAGTACAAAAAATTGCAATATATTTGAACATTTCTATAAAACTGAAACAAGGATAGACATAGTTCACTAAAAAGACTTTTGAATCATTAACAAGCTTGTCAGCAATCGTTCCTCCTGTACTCGCCAGAAGGCTGGGTGCGCACCCCTCTTTGATATGGTTTCTGAAAAGCCACTTTCACGGCAGAGTATTTTGGAGGCAACATTTATATAATGGCCCATCCCATGTGATGAATTCCAAAATATAATTACCATAGTTTAGAGCACTTTTCTTTTGAAAATTGTAAAGAAAAAGGAGTATATTTGAAGATATTTTACTATAAACATGCAATGTTTCTTCTAAGAATGAATAGTATCCTACAGGAATTAATACATTAAAAAAAAAAACAGTTGTATCATTAGCCAGAAAGTTGGCATAGATCATCATTGATTGTTCTCAAGTTTATTTTCTTTGCAGCAATCTCTTTGTAGTGGTCCACAATGAAAGCCACTCTAGGCATGAATAAATATGTAAGAGGGGGTGAAACCTGCCATTATTTAAAATATTATTTTCCTCTTTACTTTAATGAACAGGAAATGATCTGAAAAAGATCTGCTTGCTAATGCTGATAGAGATGTTAACACAACATAAAAACTTCCTTCAGAGCTGAACATGCTTTTTGAGTTTCAAATTCTTTGAGTTATCTTTAATTCCACGAGACAGTAAAATTTGCAATATCTGAGAAATTCCATTTGTCTTAATTCAGTGTCATGAAGAATCTTTCAGAGAAATATCAAGGATTGTCAAATGCTGCTAAACCAATGGACCATAATAGATTTATACCATGATGCATACCTCTGTTGAAAGCAATATTTTATTAGTAGAGCATACAATAGACTTTAATACAGAAGACAAATCTGGCCATATATTTGTCATAAGGTATGCATTCATAAGTTCTCTATTCATTCCAATAGTCATAAAGTAGCAAATGCATAGAGATCTAATGCATACTATAATAATAAAGACACTTTTTATTAAAGGTCTTGTCTTCAAGGGCTTAACTAGAGATCAGATCTTGAAATACTTGAGCTCTTACTACTACAATAGAAACAAATGGGTGCTTTCAAATTTCACATTCAGAGTTCTGCTGTAGAGGTAAAAAAGTTGGTTTTGTCATACTTCACAATCATATTTTAAGGCCTCAACCTACTTTTACTTTTCATATATACTTGGCCTCTTAGGTTACCCTCTGTTTTTTTTTTATAGTTAAGCCATTCAGACACATATAAGATATATTGAATCCACCCTGCCCTCAATAGCTTAATCCTTTTTTTGAAAGAAACGATAGAGATAATCTTAGAAAAAAATACTCAGCAAAAAATGGATAATTGTAATAGACAAACTAAGAAACCAAACAGTCATGAAGAATAAATCAAAGAAGCTTTCATAAACAAAATTTAGAAAATTCTCATAAATGAAATTTTAGGAAATATCAATAATGCAGGAATTTAATATAATGTATTACGTTTTCAAAATGTATTCAAGAAAATCATGACATGTTTTTCTTTACAATTCTTTATAAATTAATTTATCTTCTAATTATGGTTCATATACAATGTTCTATTAGTTTCAGACATACAACATAGTGATTAGACATTTACATACACTATGAAGTGATTAGCATCCATCTGACACCTTGCGTCGTTACTACAATGTCATTGACTATGTGCCCTGTGCGGCACTTCACATCTTTGTAACTTTTTATAACCATCAATCTATACATCTTAATCCCTTTCATATTTTCAGAATTCTTTAAACTAATATTTAATATATGCATTTTAAGTAAATTAATTTTTAAATTGCTATAAGCTTAGGTATACTAAGGAGCGATGGAACTAAAATTTTAGACTGATAGATTTGCATCTGATAAAATGAATGAAACCACCCATGAGTTCCTGAGCAAGTATAGGACATCATTTAAAAAGTATAGTAACACAAAACTTTGAAGACTATAATGCATAAAATGACACTGAAGAAATTGTAAATGTTTATTCTGAAGAAAAACTTGCAAAAGATAGATTTGGAATGTTGTGATGTGGAATATCTATTCGTCTTTTTTTCCGAAAAGCCAAAAGAAGGTCGTTAGGAATTAGTCACGTGGAAACCCGAGTCTGATCGAAGGGGCAGCAGTGTTTCCTAGAGGGGAGCCCCATCCCTGGAAGTACTTAGAATCTAATCATCTGGGAAGGAGCATAGAGAAGGGATTTCCAAACTGGACTTTTTGCATTAACATCTTGGGGTTGGATCCCATTTCTACCACTGGTATGTGACTTTCAGCACTGACAACAACACAGTAGCTATGTCATTAAGTTTTTGGAGATTAAGTGAGATAAATGAAAAACAACACAGTAGGCTCTTCAAATATAGCATAATAAAACAATAATACGTTGTATTATTATTTTATACACATATAAACTCTTTTCTGCCTGTGAGGCATTTGCAAGCCAATAGCTATGCATTAAACAGTGAGGTATCACCTAAAATATTAAGACAAATAAGACAGTCCCTGCTTTTTAATTTGAGCTTATTTTTCTCAAATTAAATGAAATGCCAGATCATTTTAATGTGGCTTGATATGTGCTAACCAGGCTCTGTGGGAACAGATGAGGCAGGCACTGGGTTCACCTGAATATGTAAGCAGCTGCCAGGCAGGCACACACAGGATTCACGGCTCATAGCTGCTTTCTTTCTATTTGGGGTATTTTCAAATTATTTAAATTGAAAATTTCTACAGGTGGCTAATCTCATCATTATTTTTTACATCACACGGGTTTCACTGTTAGCAAGTAACCTGATGCTTAGTAATGACTTCAAATTTTCTGCATAGAAAGAGTCGGGATGTGGCTGAATAGATCTAGAGCATTTATCCGAAGGTGACATTTGCATAACAAACACCAAGTTTGGGGACAAAGGTCATGAGGGTCACAAAGCCCACAAGCCACCCTTTGCTGCTGCCACTGCCGGCTTTTTATAATATAAAACACAATATTATTATTTTTTGGTACTTCTTAAAATATTTTCCTATTAAAACGTAAGTGAAAAAAACTATTTTTGACAAGACTACCTTTCTATCTCTGTAGAGAGAAGCAATTTGTCTTTAATGTAACCAGGTAGTTCTCTCTGCTGAGAGAAACTTCTGCATAGTCTTCACCTCTTAGGCTCTTTTGCAGTCTTCGATGAATGAATACCTGTCCTTTGATTCTTCTGATTAAATGATTTTTTTCTTTTATGAAATGCCATACACATACCATTTTTATGTTCTATCACAATTTGTATTTTTAACAGGATTGTTTTGTATTTTTCTTATTTTTCTGAATCTTATTCAACTATGTATCACTCACAGCCCCTAAAATTGTATTTTGCCCTCAATACATGCACCAAAAACATTTGGTAAAGAGTGAAATTGAATAATCCTTGCTCATCTCATTTCAGTAGTAAAAGAAGAAAAGTAGCTATAGCAAATATAATTTTTCTATAATTCTAGTTTCATAAACTCTCACAATATAATTTGAGTTCAAATAATGTGATTTGTGAGAATGAGTAGTTTTATATTTCCTTCAAATTCCTTTGTTATGTAATTACTGAATTGCAACTCAGTAGTCAAAGTCATGTGTTTCAGTCTTACCCCTTGATTAAAGCTTTAAAAATGTGTGGATCTCATAATAAAAGGGTGAGTTGAGCATTATGAAAATCATAGAGCTAAAACGTAAAAGCAAGTTATTGGCATATACTTTGAAGTCAACATTTTATGATGGCAAAATGGTTCCCATGTGATGCTCATATAAGTTAGGGACAATCATTTCTTTTCTTTAGACACTGATATACACTAAAAATTAACTTATGCACAACTTTTAACCTTATCAAACTAATATAAAGAGATAAATGCATCAAAGATGTCAAAAATTTAAGAATCACATTGCATTAAATTGCATTTAAAATTAAAAACTTCTTGCCCCAAGGAAAATTAACAAATTGACATCTGGAAAATTGTTTGTCTACTTATAAGTCCTGCAGAGAATACCTAAAAACGTGATGCAATTTTGTGATGCTCCTTAGAAATTTCAATACTTTTGCTGGCTTCAGAGAGTCAGTATTTTTTTTAAAGATTTTATTTATTTATTTTTAGAGAGAGGGAAAGGGAGGGAGAAAGAGCAATGTATGGTTGCCTCTCACATGGCCCTCACTGGGGACCTGGCCTGCAACCCCAGGCATGTGCCCCGACTGGGAATCGAACCGGGACCTTTTGGTTCCCAGCCCGCGCTCAATCCACTGAGTTACACCAGCCAGGCACGAGAGTCAGTATTTTAGAGTAATATAGATGTTTAATAATAAATCAATTTACTCTATGAAAATAACCATTTATTGTTTCTTGCTTTCACTCTGCCTCTCCTGTGCTCCTTTTTCCTTATTCTCATTCTATTTTAGTTTAATAATATTCACCTAAAGCCACGCTACTTGAGTTGCATGAAACAGTATTTCTGTATGTTGTACAATTGAATGCAACCATTGTCACACAAGCATGGAAAATGCTGCATAACCCATTCCCCTCCTTAGCGATCCAATATATATATATATATATATCAGTATATTAAAGGTTTTGAGAAATCATACAGTAAACAACCTTTTTGTATAGGTTAGCCAACAGTTTTCAAATTTATTTGGCTTTTATCATGTAACTTACTAGAGATAATAAAAATGTCTCATGCACAATGGACTACATCAGGTACTTTACCTCATGATATCGTTTAGTCATTATAACAACTCTAGGAGGTATGTTCCATTACTATCCAAGTTTACAGATGATAAAATTGAACCTTTGTTAAATTAAGAATTTGCTGGAATTGATAGAACTGGCAAGACTCAGGACTGGTCATCTCAAGAATTCACACTTTTACCTGTTATGTTCTTCAATCTCAATGTAATTATACACTATTATAACAGCTATTTTAGATTTGAAGGGATGTTTATAACAAGGGTTATAAAACATATTTGTTCAAATTTAGTTTTTGCTTTAAAATATTGTTTGAAGGAAAAGCATTCTAGCAGTTTAACAAATTTGTGAATGTCTGATTCAAATTCTAAAGAGACTCAAAAAACTCTCTGATACAGGGTTATCCGGGATATACGAACTCTCCTTAATAAGATTTTAGTGTCTACTTCTCTTAGCTCCTTGGTATCTGCTCCATTCACCCTTTTCTTTCATTAATTTTTACCTTACAATTTTGGTATTTTGTTTACAATTCAGATTTATAAAGTGCTGATTAATGTTTTAGTTAAAGGTCAAAGTTTATCTTCTTTCACATTTCTACAAAATAATTCTCATTTTCATAAGATTCACTTAAAGTCAATCAAGCTCAACAATTAAAAAGAGAAATTAAATAATTGATTATATATGTAATTAGTTTACATGATAAATGTTGTGTTTTAAAGAGATTTAGGGATTCAGTCAACTTCAGTAAACACTTGTTGTACTTTGTGCTGGAGATTATACCGGCCACAGGCATAGGAATGAAAGTGAAATATAAATTCTATCTTTAAGAAACAAGGAGTCTAGTGCAGAAAACAGTCACATAACAGAACTCTAATACTTTAATACAGAGAGTGATAAGTAGAATGAGGAGTGTATGCGTAGAGAATTAGAAGACCACAGAAAGAAAGTATCTCTCTTTGATTTTTGGAGGATTAATGAGCTAGACAGATGCAGGTCATGAAAGAATGGGGCTCCAGCACAAGAAAAGCATGCACTAATCACAGATGTGACAAGAAGCAGGGTGTGTGTGTGTGTGTGTGTGTGTGTGTGTTTACATGTTTGTATTGTGAGTACCCCAGAACTGTCAGGGCACAAATCGTAAAATATAAAATGGCATTACAAAAGATGGTACAGGCAGATACAGATCAAGCCTTGTCAGCCTGCTCTATCATGCCAAGATATTTATGAAATCCACTGAGTAATTATAATTTTATGCAGAGGAGCAACATGGTTAGACTTCCATTTTAGATAAATTATGGTGGCTTTCATGTGGAAAACAGATTTTCATGAAACGTAACTGGTGATGAGACTGAACTGGACTGTGTCGTGATCATCGAGGTGAGAAGTGATGAAGGCTGAGTAAGAGGAGTAGTAATAAAGATGGAGGTGAGCAGATCGATTCACAGAGCGTTAGAAGGGAAAAACAGAAGGTGGTAGATTGACTTCGACATTTGCGTGGGGAAGGTGTTCTGGACTGAATGTTTGTGCCCTCGCCTCCAAATTCATATGTTGAAACCTTAACCTCCAAAGGAATGGAGATAATTAGCTTTAGATGGGGTCCATATAATCTGTGGACCCCATAAAAGAAGTCCATAAGGAATCTGTGCCCATATAAGAAGAGGAAGAGAGACCAGAGTTCTCTTTCTCCATAATGTGAGGACACAGCAAGAACGTAGCCATCTGCAAGCCAGGAAGAGGACTCTCACCAGGAACTGAATCCACCCTCACCTTGATCTTGGACTTCTCAATCTCTAGAACCTAATAAATGTCTATTATTCTGGCCACCTAGTTCTTGGTATTTTGTTGTAGCAGCTTAAGCTAAGACAGAGAGTAAGACTCGAAGCTGTAAGACTGAACTCCCCCATACCTAGCGTATGTGGTGGGCTGAATAACAGGCACAAACTGAAATAGAAGAAAGAGGAGGAGAGTCATGTTTGAGGGAAGATAATGGGTTTTGATACGGGCATATGGAATTTGAGGCAGAGATGTCCTGTAAGCATTTTTCTTTGATATGTTAGAAGGTGATGGATACATGACAAGAGAAGGAAAAAGGCAAATGCTACCATAAGATACAAGCATGTGTAGATGGACCTTAAATACCCCAAACATCTTTTCCTGCATTATACATCATCTAAGGTAAGATGAGCCTTTAGTTAAATGAAACATAAGCATATACTTCTGCACACTTAGCCTGCTTTTCTTGTAACCTTTGTCTTTCCTTGGTGGTACTTTATTTTCCTGAAAGATGAAAGTCATTTTGGAGAAGCACTTTTTTTTTACCACTTTATATTTATTTTATTTTACCACTTCATATTTATTTTATTTTATTTTTTCATTTTAAATATTTTATTGTTTATGCTATTACCGCTGCCCCAATCTTTCCCCCTTTGCCCCTCTCCACCCAGCCCTCCCCCCAAAAGTAAGAAACTAGTTAAAGAATTCCATGCCGGTTTCTCAATAGCAACTGGGAAGCAAGGGGGGAAAAATGTCTGAAGAGAAAACTCCTGATAAGTGTTCAGGATTATGACTCAGAACCATTTCTACAGAGTGAATCAAATCCAATTCATTCTAATAAGAGGGAAAAAGGAGTGATTAGTTGGCTCACAAAACCAAAAGATCCAGGGATCTGGTCAGGCATTGCTTCATCCAGGGTCTCCAACAATATCATCAAGGTTCAAATATGCTCCCCTTTCTGTGTTCATCTCCTCTCTGGGGAGCCTGATTCTCAGGCCACCTCTGCCTACAGTTGGGACCCCTAGAAATTCCGTGTTTATGTCATCTTAAGAATTATTTTAGGAAAAATGTCTTTTATTTTAAGCTCAAAAATAAATCCCAGAATTGAGCCTTATTAGCCAGGTTTTAGGCGTGTGTTTATCCTTGAACTATTATGTCTAGTGGGGATAGAATGTGATGACTGGCCTACAGGGATCATTTTCCCACCGTAGATGCTGGCGGAAGGAGAAGAAACAGGTCTGCACCACTGAAATAGGAGGGGCTCCCTAACAGGAAGCCAGATTCTGACTGAAGAAGGAGGAATGGACTCTGGGATGGCAGAATCAACAGCTAGCTACCACAGTCTTACCACAAAAATAGTCAGGTGCTGGTCAGGGCACCCACTGGATTAAAAAGCTGAAGAAAATCCTCACAGGGTCTTGGCTTTCAGTAATAGTATTAGCTCTTTAAAAAACTCTCTGAGTAACTTTGATCCTGTCCTCCCTTCTACTGTTCCAATATCCCACCTTGGAGGTACATATTCAAGGCGAGTAAGCCCCTGTCTGATTTAGCATCAGAAAATCTTGAAGTAACTTTTTCTCTCCATCACTCCCCAAACCTGTGGCACACACGAAGGGAGTGTACTCGTGAGGGCTGATCAGAAGTGTGGGGGAGGGCCAGGCACATTAACACGATCAACACAATATGGAGTTTAAAGAATTTTCACTGCTACCTTCTTTCCTTCACAAAGTCAATAAACTCATTTTTTCACTTCCTTCACTTCCTTGCTGTTGGCTTTCTTTTCTCATTATATTAACACAAAGACAGTTACCAATTATGTACAATTCAATGCCAATGGTTCTCAGGCTGGCAGTCTTGCTCCCCGCCCCTCTATAAACTGCTGGTGGCCAGGATTGGGGAGCTGAAACTCTATTTAGAACTAAAAAGACAGTACTAATTTTTACTGTATTTTAGTACAAACGTATACTATGTCAGTTAAATTACATAAAATACTGAGCATATCTAATTACTTTCTAAATAGTAAACTTATAAAATTATTTTATTTATTGAATATCGAAATTTCAGATAATTTACTTTCAAACAGTACCTCTATAAGAACGAAGTATATATTTCCCTGAGTTGGACAGTTTCACATAACCCATTAATAAGTTAAAAACTACCTGGTACTGTGGAGGCCACACATTAGGCATCCAGTAAAAATGTGTTTTCCAACAGTTTTGCATAGAGTAAATAGAGTAAATATAGAACAATCAGTGCATGCTATGTAAAGGCATTTATTTTCATATCTGCTCTGTGCTTCGCACCCAGTACACTATCTGACATATTGCCAGCATTGCATGAATATTTCCTGAATAATCAAATGAAAGAGAACTTCAGTTTATAAGATATGGAGATACAAAGAATAAGTAGAGTAACCATTGCAAAAGTTCTTTGAAGAAAACCAAACTAAACAAACAAACAAAAAAGGAGGGAAATCATCATACTAAGCTTCAGCTACACCATTCTCAACTAATAATCAAAGTTCTGTATTACTCAAGTGAACATTTTTGACAGAAAAACCAGATTGCCTCCTGAGAACTCCTGCAGTGCTAAGAGAATCTTTAGACTTCGTGGTCATATTGATGATTCACTGGGAAACAGCAAGCACACTTTCTTGAGCCTTCATTATCAGCCCATGTGTGGCCTGATTTGTTTTAAAGAATTTTGACTCAACTGCTCCTGAACTGTGACTTTCTATATCAGAAAAGGTAATAAAGAAATAAACAAAACACAAAGAGGGAGCGGGGGAATGTGAGAATTAAGAAAATACTTTATCGCCCGGCTGGTGTAGCTCAGTGGATTGAGCGCGGGCTGGGAACCAGAGGGTCCCGGTTCGATTCCCGGTCGGGGTACATGCCTGGGTTGCGGGCCGGGTCCCCAGTGAGGGCCGTGTGGGAGGCAACCATACATTGCTCTTTCTCTCTCCCTTCTCCTCTCTCTGAAAATAAATAAATAAAATCTAAAAAAAAAAAAAAAAAAAAAAAAGAAAATACTTTATCTCAACATCCTTCCTACTCTTTATGCTTTAGGTTGAAAATGTAAGTGCTTATGGGAATTCTCCCTACCTTTGACTCCCCAAAATCTTTTGTTGTCTTACATCCAAAGAATGCTTTATTACATGTGAAGCAAAACTTGTTTATTTTTTTCCAAACTGTCTGCACTCCACAGTAAGAGCTGGGAAATGAAGATACGCTGTAGTGCTTTTTTTTTTTTTTTTTCATTCCTCACTGCGACCATTCGTTGAGGCGACAGCTTCCATTTGTCAGTGTAAACAGTAATCACATTTCTTGCCCATTGCAGGACAACTTGGATAATTTTTGAAATATATTAAATCATGGTGCATCAGGCTAGGTGGAAGGAGTGAAGGGAAAAATAAATAGATGAACTGTAAAACATAAAAATTATATATATATATAAGTAAATCATCCCATTGCACTGTAAGGCCAGAGAGAAAGCATGAGCCAAGCTCCCGTTTCACTGTGTAGCTAACTACCACTCTGTCAGTGCACCAGGCATAAATGAAGCTGTGAATAACTTGTGGTCACATGTGAATTCAGAACCAATCACAAGCATTTCACTCCAAAACCAAAAAGTACTCATAGTTTCTTTACCCGCAATAAGATCAGATGCGGGATTTTTTGTAAGCTTCATTTTCTAGAATATTCACATATCAATTCTTACTCAAACACATGTACTCATTTTTAAGACTAGTATTGAGAAATAGAGAATCTGAGTTAATATAAATATTGTTACATAAGAAGTGAAAATGGGAACTTCATTTTTATTTACATTAATATCATGTTTAATGCTTCCCTCTTGATCCAGCCGTATTAGTTTATACTCAGCCATATACTTAATACTTAGTTGCTATAATGCAACAAACATGTTAAAATGTATTGATGCAATACTTTAGATCAGGCTCAACAAAGGATAACACTAAATTCCCAGTTTGAAAGCACGGATACGATTTCCTCATGTCTGAGTGAGTCTTGTGCTCTTTTTCACTTTCCTGGATTGTCTGGCCTGGCTACATGGATGTGTAATGCATGTGGAGAATTTCATTGTGTGGAAGCTTTCTGGCAATGTTGGAATAACAAAATCTATTTTTCATTTAAATGTTTGTTAGATTTATTCAGTTTCCTTCCTACGGACAAAGAACCTGAAAAATATCTCTGTAGAAATATGAATTTCAATAGGAATCAAACTTACTCTTAAATAATCAAAAACTTCTGAGAGTAGGCTACATTTTAAAAAATCCATCAGAAAGCCATCATTTCCTTTAATGCACTAGATTTTATGAATTAAAGTTGTTTTCCCAGGTCCTTCTACACATTAGTATTTTTGATTGCTGGTTAGTAAACATAAGCGTCTTAATGGTTTTTTTTAAATGATTTTTAACAATCTTTATAGAGCTTCTGTGTCTAATCTATGCTTATAAAGATGAAATCATAGCACCTGCAAAATTGCACTATCTCTAAGGTAGTTAAAAGCCAGCTTTCTCACCATTTTGCCCAGTAATAAGTGGAGGAAAAGAAAAAATTAAAGTTCATATTGTTGATTTAAGATTTATCCGCTCAGCAAAGTTCAAGGATACAATATAGTACTGTTAACTCTCATCATGACGCTTTACCTTAGGTCTCTAGAACTAATTTATCTTGCTTAACAAATGCCTCCTCATTTTATCTTCCCCTGCACCCCCAGCAACCACCATGCCACCCTCTACTTCTGTGAGCTTGACTGTTTATTTTTATTGAGTTATATTTGACATATAACACCGTATTAGTTTTAGATGTACAACACAATTATTTGATATATGTGTATGTTTTGAAGTGATCACCACAGTAAGTTCAGTTAACATTCATCACCACAACATAATTACAATATTTTCCTTGTGATGAAAAATTTTACAATGTATTCTTTTGGAAACTGTCACATATACAGTACCAGTTAACCACAGTCAATGTCAATGTGCTGTACCTTATATCCCTAGGACTCTTTCGTCTGATAATATAACTGGAAGTTTGCATCTTTTGAACACATTTGCCCATCTTGCACACCCCTCAAACCATGCCTCTGGCAGCCGCCAACCTGTTTTCTGTATTCACAAGTTATTTACTTATTCTTTAGATTCCGCAGGTAACCATACAGTATTTGTCTGACTCAGTCTGACTTACTTCACTTAGCATAATGCCCTCAAGGGGCATTCATGTTGTTGCAAATGAGATTTCTTGATATGATTTCTAAGAGCCCAGCACTGTGTCAGTGTGTATACAATAAAATGTAACTAACATTGAAGGATGTAACAATAACATATAATAATAAATTGCACTGTACCATCTGTAAAATTAATAGTCCAGAAAGAAAGAGCTCCTGTGAAATGTTCATTGATACTTTCACTGACTTCAGCTCTAAGAGTCCCATCCTATGAGTCCTGGATTGTCTTTGCAGGTGACAAAGCCTGGAGTTTATGGCCAGTATATTGTGAGGGACACTAATGATTTCCATATAGAAAATATCTTCCTTGTTATGATTTCCATCTATAAATCTTTTGATTTTTTTATCTCAAAGTGTTCTTAATTTCTGAGACCACTATCAGAAATTAAAAGGTAGGTGATGAGTCTAGAAATGAAGACAAACCCACTGAAAGAATATACTCAGTGGTCAACTTGGGGTACTATGTCTAAATTATGTAACTGCATGTTGTCAATAACTAGACAATTACAATCAAGGCAAAATAATAATAATCCTAGTAATGAACATGACCAAGAGTCATGAGTTCCCAGTGTAGCTATAAGGTTAAAATGCATATTTAATCCTGAAATATATAAACAAACTGAAGGAATGTGAAAAACAAGAAGTCATTTTTTATTTCACATTGCTGAAAGAAAGGAAAAGTGAAAAATGCGCTAATTGGTTGGAAGAATCCCAGTAGTATAGAGACAAGGTGAGGTTTTTAAGCACCAAGGACACCACTCACTCTCCCAACTCTAACCCTAAGTGAAGTCAGTATTAGATTCAAAGAAAAGATAGCCCTTATTATCTCTGAAAATGAAATTTTGAGCTCTACAAAGCACATGAAAAGATAGGGAATACATTATTTGTGCTGTCTCAATGGAGCAGGATGGGTTAACTAAACCATCTTTGGCAAAAGTGTTTTATGTTACACCCAACCCAAACGACACTCGGCTGTTGACAACGCATATATGACTGAGTTCCTTTGACTGAGTAAATAATGATGAGTACGTAGTATATATTTCAGAGCCCCAATGTCCTCATCTATGTACTGAGGAAATGAGATATGTGTGCTTGTCTAAGAGAACTGTAATAAGAATCAAAGGCTCCCGGCTGGTGTAGCTCAGTGGATTGAGCGCGGGCTGGGAACCAGGGGGTCCCGGTTCGATTCCCAGTCGGGGCACATGCCTGGGTTGCAGGCCAGGTCCCCAGTGGGGGCCATGTGAGAGGCAACCATACATTGCTGTTTCTCTCCCTCTCTTTCTCCCTCCCTTCTCCTCTCTCTAAAAATAAATAAGTAAAATCTTAAAAAAAAAAAGAATCAAAGGCAAAGCACTTATTAACTCTTAGCAAACTGGTTAAGGAAAACACTCTGGATTGACTTACCACGATACACATACACACATACATGCACACACACGTATATTTGCCTCAATTCCTATTCAGAAAGTATCCAGCTAGTAATGTCAAAAACAGAGACATCTTCTTATCAAAGAAGATACAAGACACATTGTACATGCCTCAGTCCCCTTCAAAGTAGGCACCTAGGGACCTCACATAGTTCTCCCAGCATCTCTTCCACTGTTCAAAATACTCTGAAAGTTGCTTTGTTGGAATTACCAACAGCTGCCCCATTGTATTTTTCTGAATCTCATCAATGGTCTATAATCTCTTCCCTTTTAATGGTGATTTTAATTTTGGGAAAAGTCAGAAGTCACATGGCACCAAATCTGGACTGCAGGGGGCCTGAGTCACCTGCGTGATTTGATGTTTCACAAAAAAACTCTGCACGAAAGGTGATGCAGAAGCCAGCATGTGGTCGTGATGAAACTACCAATCACCAGTAGCCCACAGCTGCGGCCATTTTCATCGTATTGCATCTCTCAACCAATGAAGAACATTGAGGTAGTACTCCTTATTAATTATTTGTCCCAGAGGGATGTACTCATGATGGACAAGATCTTCCCAATCAAAAAACACAGTTATCATGGTCTTGGTCTTGCTGACTTTGCCGTGACTTCTTACGGCATGGAGAACCAGGTGACTTCCATTAGGACACCGGGGTCTTCGTCTCCACATCATAGCTGTTGACCCATGATTCATCTCTAGTTATGACCTTATTTAGGAAATCTGGTTCATTGGTAGTGGTTTTAATCAAGTCATTAGCAATTACAGTACATTATTCCTTCTGCTCTGGTAGCAGACACTGTGGAACGAATTTTGCCATGACACGTTTTATGCCAAGATCCTGTGTCAAAATCTCAGACACAGTAGTTTTGGAAATTCCCAGATCAGCTTCTAGTTCTCACACTGTCAGTCACCTATCTCTTTGATTGCAGCCCCTATATGTTCAACATTCTCAGGTGTTGTGCTTGCTGCAGGCCTTCCAGAACATAGATCACTTTCAACAGATTCTCGGCCATCTTTGAAGTATTTATGTCACACTTTTATTTGTGCTCTATTCATTGCATTGTCCCCAAAAGCCTTCTGAATCACCCAAATAGTTTCCATGGAGGAATGTTTAAGCCTAAAGCAAAACTTGATGCAGCATTGTAGCTCTACTCACCCAGTCATTTTTTAATGCAATTGCCACACAGTACACATGCCCACTCAATGGCATCTACCACCCCCACTGACATACAGCAAAGTTGTCATCGTTCACACATGCACATTCCAGTCCACTCTCCTTGGCTGCCAGGTTACATCGATGTCGCACAAACCATTCTTGTTATATTAACAATGGCTGATCTTTTTCAGGACAGAACTTTATATATATATAAAGGTTCATATATATAATTTTAAAATTACAGTTGACATACCATATATTAGTTTCAGGTATATAATCACATGATTAGACTTTTATATAACTTACAAAGTTAACACTCCAATAAATCTAATATCCATCTGACATCACATTACAATATTATGGACTATATCCCCTATGCTGTATTTTACCTACCTTCCACTTTTCTGTAACTGCCAATTTGTGCTTCTAAATCCCTTCAATATTCTTACCCATCCCCCGCAAGCCCTCTCGCAGTTGCCTCAATTCTTTTCCAGGCTCCTCTGTTTAAGGCGGTAAGCACAGGGTTAGTTACTTAACCTCTTTCTACCTCAGTTTCCACATCAGCAAAATGACAATAATAATATTACTTACCTCATAGAGTTGTTATCAGGACTAAATGAGTTTATTTAAGTAAAGATTTAGTGACTGCATATAGTGCTATTTAAGCCCTTGCTGCTATTATTATTGATATGAAGTTGAGAAGTCTGACAGAGTTCTTCTTTGTACACAACATAAATCCTTTATCCTGCAGTTTAAGCACATATTTTGGTTGGTGGGAGAAGAGTTGGAAGAAAATGATTCTGCACAGCAAGAGTAAAAATGATCTCCCAAAAGCTATGGCAATCATCAAAAATTCCCCAACCTTTCATTACCCAAAGCTGTCAATTTATTGTATTACAAGTGCCCCATAGTGACAGCGGTCATGTTTTGCTAAAAAGGAACTGCATTACATCAAACACCTTTCAAAGTAGATGTTAAAATACAATTATTAACAAGAATCTAAGTTATACACACATATATATGTAGATTTAGAATTCATATTTAGCTTCAAAATACTTCTACATCATTCTCTATAAAATCAAGAAAGATAGCTGGCTAAGAAAAATGATAAATAAATAGATACATATTCAAAGATAACAGGTAATAGATGGTTGAAAATTCTGGATTAATGTCCATTTTTATCTTAAAGATTACTTGGCAGATTGTACAGAAAACCAAGAAAAAATAAAGATTTATCCAAAAATTAACTTTTAATGGTTCAAATGGAACTAGTTTTGCAGGGGAAAAAATTCATAAAAGAAGAAACACACCAAGTGATTTTAAGGGGGCCTGCAATCATTTTCTACTATAAAACAGGAAAATTGAAAACCAACAGGCTGTTTAGATTTACAAAAGAAAAAAATTGCATATGGATATTTTCATACATATTTGAAATATTTTATGCATTCACAACAACACACAAATTCATTTCACACATAAAAAGTATGAAATATGAAATGTCAGGTTGTGATTTAATTCATGGATATATATGTATGACAAGGAGGCTCACTTTATTTCTCTTCTAATGAGAAGGACACTACAGCAGAAAATATGGAAATTTCTATACAGCATATTCATACACAGGTTATTTTATATGGAAGACAAGCTTTTTTTGCTTATGTGGTCATCATAAAACTCAGTGACCCATGAAGGTAAGAAATTAGAATTCTGTTATTCTTGGGTCCATGAATCTGGTTGAATTTCTGTGATATCGGAAGGCACAAAAATATGTGTTTTTTAGAGTGAACACTCAAGACCTCTTCCATAATTGCATTTTTCACTGTGTCAACCATCATTATTTTGACCATAATAAAGTCATTGAAAGAGATAAATTTTATGTTTTAAAGACTTGGCTATAAAACACAAATAAACCGATTATGGCAGTTAACTCAATATAATCCACCCTCAAGTGGTAAATTGAGGATGAATTACCAAAATAAGTAATTTGCTTTGGAATAGCCACATATTAAAGGCAGGCACATCATTTGTGAGCCACAAATATTAAGCTTTAAAAAGTATCTTTTGCATTACTCTAGCAACTGGATTCGCACTTATGTGGAAAACAGAAAGTAGGCAATCCTTAAGAAAGTTGAAAAACCTTAACTTTATTTCTGGATAATTCTAAGTGTAGTGTAAATTGTCCTCATCATTGGTGTTTAGAAGAGAAATAAGGGTTATTGGACTTTAGAATGGTGGGATCAGGTATTCCGAGTAGCCTATGCCTAACCATTTTCAAATGTGTATTCTGTGAACCCAAACCACCTTCCCAAAATCTAATAGTCACCCAGGTCTCTGGGACAAAGAGCACAGTGACACAAGGCAGAATACTGAAGTGGTGATGTTTCTGTCTTTTAATATACACAGACTGTTTTTACTGGCCTGAAAAGGCTAACAGTTCTCTTTATCTTTCAAGCTAATCTGAAGCAATTTTTATACAAATAGATTTGATTTCACCCTATATCTTTGGATATCTTGTGCATAAAATGAATGGGGTGGGGTTCTAATGCCATGTGTACTGAAAACAAGTATCCTCAGACACACTGTTAATAAATACCTCATCTCTCTCTACCCATATTCTTTATATTGCCTGCCTGCATAAATTCCATCAATATTTTTGAAAGCAAAAATTATTTGCAAAAGTAATAATTTGAAAAATCAGCATCACCCAGCCTACAATTTGCTTTTTGTCTCATATGGTAATGTTATGCATTACTCATCAACTTTATGGAATTCACATAGACAGAGAAAGCTTTATTAGTTTTTCACATAACAGTGTGACTTAATTTCTCCACTAATTAAGCTAAAATAGAGTTTAAAAATAATGAATGGATGGACGGATGGATGGAAAATTTTGCTGAGCTGATACGAAGCTGTCATTAAGAATAATTCCTGTTCTGGTAGGCATTGGTTTATTACTTTTAAAATATATATTTGCTTTTTTTTGTAAACATGGGCTTAGTGTCAAATACTCCATAATTGACTACTTATGAACATTTTCTATTGAATCATTAACCTTGGTGGTATGTCACAACTTGAGAGTGATCTGCAAAACTCTTGTGCTGCTATTGAAAGATTATAGGACTATTTGTCACCCATGTCTGTGCCGGAAAGGTATTTGAGGAATATAGTCTTTATAGACTGTTGGATACATTTACTGTTCAGAGTCAAACTGAATTTCTCTCTCTTTTTTTTTTTTTTTTTTTCATTTTCATCCAATGCTCTCGGGGAAAGTTATTTTTACACTCACAGACATTTAACATAGTTGAATATACTATATATGTTCTTTTCCAGATATAGTAAATGCTGAAGTCTGCTTTTTTATTTATTTTTTAAGAAAGCAGCTTTCATCTTAGGAATATTGTTATGTTACATTCTTAACATAGAGCAAAGCATTCTGAAAGATGCACTCATTCTTCATTCCAACACCAGAAGAAAAGGGTTTTCTTTTTTTCCAAAGATGACAATATATTGAATCACACTTAAGTAGGTTTTTTTCCTAAATAGACTTATTTTCCAGCCACATTCTTCCTATTTTCCCTTTGAACAATACACACATTTTTTATTGACCAGCTGTAGTCCTAGGGATTAGAGCTAGAAACCATCTGGAGAGCCTCTCCTCCAACCACGTCTCAGACAGAATGGCTGAGGATAGTCTGTGAGCATGAAATGAGTGTTTTTCAACAGGGCTGTATGGGGAGCAAGCACACAAATGGTATCAAAGTAATTAAATTTTTACCAGAACGTTTGGCAATTTCAGACTGTATTTCACCACCACTGGACTAAACCACCTTTTTCTGTTAGAACCTAGCAAACTGAGCCTGCAGATAATCACATCTGCTCTAGAACACAGAATGAGATGGGTTGATACCAGTCTTGGCAAGAAATACACAAAATAAGGGCTAAAAGCTGAGATCAAAGAAAATTATTTTAGTTAAACGTTGAAAATATTGAATATCAAGTAACTCCTGTTGTGTGGAAAGAGACAATCACTAATGTATCAAAATGCAAGTGAGAATTAACTTTAGATAGATTGTAATTAATGAATTGTCATTTGTGAATTTCAAGCTTGAGGCAGATGTGGAAAGACAAGTGATGGTCCCGAGGGGAGGAGAAGCTGTGCTGGCTTCCATCGCTGGGAACCTGAAGCTCACCTGTGCCCCTGATGTCATCATGACAAATGCAATAGAAAGTTCTCCCCTCCCTCTCACCCTGGGCACCTTACCTGTTCAGGCTGAAGTGTGCTTCTTCCCTTTAAGTTTGCCTTTGATCTTTCCATTTGGGAAAAAAAAGTATGTGAAGAATAGGGTAGGGGGCAGTAAGAAGAGAGGCACTAATGTGGAAATTGAGAGAGAATATCATTATTTTGGTACCAATTAATTTACAATTATCAGGAAATCTTCATCTGTATTTCACCCATTCTTTGTGAGATTTTTTTGGATTGTGATCACTTCCTAATTTAATTGCATCATCGTTTTCTCACTCAGCCATTACTATATATCAGACTGATGACTGCTGATCAGATTTTTTTTTTTTTTTTTAGGTAGAAAAAGAGGGGAAGGGAGGGAAAGAGAGAGGGAGAGAAACATGGATGTAAGAGAGAAACATCGGTCAGTTGCCTCTCATACATGCTCTGACCAGGGACCAAACCCACAAGCCAGGCATGTGCCCTGACTGGGAATCGAACCGACAACTTTTTGTTTTGTTGGACGATGCCCAACCAGTTGAGTCACACTACTCAGGCCCTGATCAGATTCTTGATGGAAATGATTAGTGGAGCCATTATAAATATCTTAAACTAAGAGGAAAAAAACGTAGTAATGTCCATTTGTGTGGTCAGGATTTCCTTCTTGCTTTCCATGATTCTATCTTAAGAAAAGTTTCATGACTGACTTGCCTATAAAGGTATTTTAAAGCTTTTGGTTCATCCTCTAGTTCTGTACTATCGATGAAATATGCTGATTACTTGAGTCTGGCAGTAGCTATATAGATAGGTGTTTGTTTTTGTTTATATTTCCTGTTCTCAGAATCAGCAGCTTCATTTGACTCTCTTCTCATCTGTCTTGCCAACTATCCCTACTTCTCCCTTTCTCTTCCTTCCAGGTTTCCAGTTAAGTATTTTACTCTAATTATCAAGTGGCAATCTCTTTTTTCTATTTCTTTAGCTAAATCAGTTGATTCTAATGTCCACTTTATATCTGGGAAGACACTAGGAATGTGCCTGCCTTGGCAGAATGAATAGAAAACCATCTCTGATTCTTACCTCCTGCTATGGACAGACTGCAATGGAAGACAGTTTCTAACTCTGGTCATTTATCAACCCATTAACAGGTCTCCAATGTGTCACTTTAAAGAATCCATCAGGAGAAGACCAGGAAATGCAAGCAGGAAACACTGTAGGAGTACGGGTGTTACCCAAGTTTATCTTTGGAATATCGTTTTTATATCTCCTCAGTGAAAACAGAATCCACAAAGAGTTGCAATATTTTAATGCACTCACTTCTTTAAAATTTTGTGTGCCAAGAGGCATGTGTGAAACAACAAAAAGAATGAATTTACTTATGGTACTAAGGAAAATGCTTTGGCTTTAATTAGTATTTATAGTTTTAAAATCAATAATTAGCTATTGAAATGCTATGATATGCTATATATACGCACTATATATGTATGCTATAATATATATGCTATATACTATATATATATAAATGCTATGTAGATGCTATATGCTATATATACATATATTTAGCCCTCTTTCGAAGCATGAAAATGTAGTCCCCTGCTGACCTCAGAGTGAGGGCTGAACTCTGAGACAGGCGTAGAGCCCACGTTCCTCCACCACGTGCCTCTGCATGGCCCAGACTGTCCGTCATGTGAGCATGGACGTCCCGCCTCCAACCACGTTGTCTTTCATCACCTAAAGCTCGCAGCCAGAAAGTGGCGACAGAGGCGGCCTGCGTTGTATGGCAACAGATTATCAGGATGGTTAGTAATATTCCCTTTCCGGGAGTCTTTTTAAATCCCTGCATTGACAATCCTAAAGCTCTGTTGATTTTTGTTACTTGCTGATAAGGCTTTTAATGGCCAAAGCCTGATATATTTTTAGATCTTTTGTCACCATGGGTCTCCTGTCACTCACTGAGGCTGAAATCAGCAGGCTATTAGTTTGCCCAATGCATAATCCCAAATCCTACAGAACAAGGACTCACAGCAAGTAGGCCCCCTGATTCTGAAATTTATTTCTGATTTTTATTCATAGAGCACTGTCATTTCCGCCTTTAAACTAAAGTGAAAATATACCTGTCTGGAGCTGCGTTAGAACTTTCTTAAGGAAGACATATTTTTTAAAATCCTGTTATTTCTCATTAAAATTATATATATATATGTAATATATATGTGTGTGACATATATATGTCATATATATGTGTGTGACATATATATGATACCTATTTGCTTAACAGCATCAAAATATAATTCAAATATTTCTAAATTACGGGTTGATTTTTTTCCTCCCAAGAGAGGCCATTAGAATCTGTTTAATTTAGATTGCAGCACTTCCTTAAGATAGAGAGTAACAAATCATCAAATGAGGAAATCAAATGAACTATAGAGAAAAAATACCTTCAGCACACCAAGAAATATTGAGTCAATGTCCTTTAAAAGACACAATATGGAAACAAGCCCTGGGTCGCCATTGAAATGTTCTTTTCCTGGAGGTTTTGTTAATGGAAATATATCCCTCTCTGTGGTCTCTCAGTTATAACTGTGGCTCCCCCTCCTTAAGCAGGAGAATATAACAAGAATAGAAGGGAGCATAAAAGAGGAATTTGGAAAAGCTTCACTGAATTAGTTTTACTGGGAAGGAGCAACTGTAAACACTCAGGAAGAATAAAGAATTCAGGAAGCAGTTAATGAGGCAAAGTAAACACATTGTGAGTTCCACATAGGAAAAGAACTCGTAGCAAATCTGTTTCCATAAAAGAGTGAAAAAGAAATCCCCTGTTAAGTATGTAGATTCTGCTTAAAATGTATTTTTTAACTTTTAAATTATAAAATATCTAACTGCAAAAAAAAAAAAAAGATAAAATGGCACTATCCTTAATGGTCTGCTTTTAAAATCAATGTCAAAGACAGACTGCAGGTTGGCCAGTGACATCGTGGGCAGGACAGGGTGGAGAAGAAAATGTCACTGTGCTGACGTGTAGGGAACAAAACGCATGCAGAAAATGAGGTGTGACTGTGAGGCTCAATAAGGTCTTACAATAAACAACTCAGCTGGATGTAAGAGCCCTTTAAATACAGCATGCAGCCTGGCTGGTGTAGCTCAGTGGATTGAGTGTGGGCTGCGAACCAAAGGGTCGCAGGTTCGATTCCCAGTCAGGGCACATGTCTGGGTTGCGGGCCAGGTCCCCAGTGGGGGCCACGTGAGAGGCAACCACACACTGATGTTTCTCTCTCTCTCTTTCTCCCTCCCTTCCCATCTCTAAAAATAAATAAATACAATCTTAAAAAAAATACAGCATGCGAACATGATTTGAAGACATTGACTATGAAATGTGATGATGGTTACATACAAAAATTCCTGGAAAAACAAGGCTGTGTAGCCTAAAACAGATGATCTCATCCAGCTGCTCATATTCTTCTGCTGTAAAAATATATACTCCCTTTCACTAAATCTTAGCTATATCCTCCTACAAAACCTGCTTCTTTTTCAATGGGTAGCTACTTCACTTTCAAGAAGTAATACTCAATTCATCAAAAGCTGAAGAAACAGAAAGAGAGAGAAACACTGTAGTAGCCCCAACACCTAGGAAGGTGCAGGTCACAGTAAGTCCTCACCAAAGGGAGAATTGCTAAGTGAATGAAAGCAGGGAGTTACAATGGCAGGTGATGGCAGACTCCATCCAAAATGCTCACCAGGATCCCATTCTCCCCACTTTGTTTACTCCAATTTTCAAAGAAATATATAATATGTAAGTTTGAAATGCTGCATGAACAGCACATCCCCACCCCCAACATCTATCTCCAAAGCCCAGCAGTACAAATTTCCTACTGGTTATTTTCTCCTTAGCAACTCCGCAGTGGTTTCTGTCATTTCCTCAATAGTAAAATTGCACTTACTAATGATGACTGACTTTGATATTGCCAAAGCTAAAATTCATTTTTTGTGTGTTGATTTTCTCTGACAAAGTAGAGTCTGATTACATAGAAAGCCTCCCTTTGAGCAGCCGCATACTATTTGGTGTCCTATCTCCTTTTATTCCTCCTTAGTATTCCCTTGTTATAGTTACTACACGGGGAGTAGTTATGAAAGAAATACTGAGAAAAGAAGTACTGAGAAAGGCACAGGAAAGGTAGGAGACAAAATATATTCTGTTAAACATGCATTGTGTATATATATGTATATACACATATGTACATATATACATCTGTACACACACACACACATACACTTTAAATAATCCAGTGTGTATATAATGGCTATTTTATATCTATGATTATATGCAGTATAAAATATATAACAAAACACAGACATGCCATTGAAATACTTGAAATCTCATTATAAAACAAGGCATATACATGTGAAATAAGAACCATTACAAAGAGGATATTATGAGGTTCAAATGTATAACACATAAATTTTATGCTTCAGGATTTAAATGGGGTAACATTAGAACACTATGCAGACAGGTTTAACTGTAAAAATATTCTGGATGAGATACAATTTGAAGCATATTTTTCTAGAAAATCATGTAAATACATTGACTAAGATAAGCAAAGACTTTCTGTCAATGAGAAAGGCATGTTTGAAGGAAATCACTAGGATAGAGGTAAAAGCAGATTTTCTAACAGTTCTAAACCCATTACATGTTTCTAAATAAGACTTTTCAGTGTGTTCAGTTTAACCAGATTGAATGTTTTGAGTCTTATTCCACTGAACAAGTTTAAATGATTTGTTCAATAATGAAGCATTTGCATTTAATTATAAATTTGGAATACAACATCTTTAACTTGGTTATTTTGTTGGAATATGTTCTTTCAGGGCTTCATGTTTATCCTGTAGCAAAGACACAGATTCTTCAAAACGTATTGCAAATGTAAAAAATGAGAGAAATACTTAACTTATAAAGAAACCTGGGATACATAGTACTTACAATATAGCAAACCGAGAGTTGTGTAATAAAAATCTCAAAAATGCTACTACTAAAACATTTACAACAGCTCCAGAAGACTATTTTTAAAAGGAAGACAGAAACAGAAATTTTAGAAAAGTGATTCACAAGACAAAAGCTATTCTTGATAGAGAAAAGCTGAAGTTCTAAAAACAGATGAGTCAGAAACAAATTTAGGAGTAGTACATCAAAGAATGTTTTAAAAATTCATCATTCAGGGGAACTATAACTCATTCTAGCTATAACAAGCAAAAAGATAAAAGAAGAAAGTATATTTACATAGAATTAAACTTAAATTAATAAGAACCTTTAATAATTTTTTTAAAAAATTGTGTCTCTCCTTTATTAGTAACAGCTATATATTTTTTAAAGACTTTATTCATTTATTTTTAGAGAGAGGGGAAGGGAGGGAGAAAGAGACGAAGAGAAGCATTGATGTGAGAGAGAAACATTGATCGGCTGCCTTTGAGCCTCGAGCTCAAAGGCAGGGACCAAAACCACAATCCAGCCATGTGTGAGCCCTGACCCAGAATTGAACCTGCAACCTTTCACTTTGTGCGTCTACACCCAACCAAATGAGCCACAGGTGAGTGCAGTAACAGCTTTATTGAGATGGAATTCACATATAATAAGTTGCCCTTTTAAATTGTGCAATTTAATGGCTTTTCGTATGTTCAGGCATGCAATCATTACTACTAAAATTAGAAAGTTTTCATCAACCCCCAAAAGAAACCTCATACCCTTTAGCAGCCACTCTATCTTCTCCCAATTCCCCAATCCCCCAAACCTAGGCAAGAATTAATCTATGTAAAATACCTACAAATTCAATAATCTGGATATTTCCTGTAAATAGAATCATATAACTTCTAATCTTTTATGGCTGGCTTCTATTCATCGAGCATATTTTCAAGATTCATGCATGCCATAGCATGTATCAATACCTTATTCCTTTATTTATTGCCAAATCATATCCCATAGTATGGCTACACCAGAAACTGTTTATCCATTCATCAGTTGATGGACATTTGTGTTGTTTGCACTTTTTGACCATTAGAATGCTGCTAGAAACATTTGTGTGCACATTTTTGTGTGGACGTGTTTTCATCTCACCTGGGTATATACCTAGGAGTGGAATAGTCCTGCCTCTTCTTGCGTGATAAGAAAAATGTTATGGCCTTGTATATTAACTAAAAACAAAACAAAAAGAAACCTTAGACATAGTTTGTGGTTACTCAGTGTTCTAGCTTTATAATGTACAATTAAAATTGATACTCTGAATTATAATCTTCAGGCACTGTCAGAAAGATACTGGATTATTTGTCTACCACTTTAAAGTTACTCAAGCATAAAGCTGGAAAAATAATTTTTAGTGAGTTTTTAGCAATAAAGTTTAAAGTAAAATGTAATTGAAATAGACCCTATTTAGAATATAATCAAAATTTAATGTTTTCTTCTTTAAAATGGTGACCACACTGATAATATTGTTCAATTAAAAATTCATTTAATGATGAAATTATTCAATAGACATTTAAATGAATTTAGATTGACATAATAGTGCCTGTAACATAGCCATAACTGGTATTTGTAATGAAAACTAATATCTAACATTGAGTAGAAAGACTCTGATGATTCTAGTGGGGTCAAAGCAATATATATGATAAGAAATGTGTTCTACATTGTTGTGGATGTCCTCAGATCAAATCTTGTCAAAATGTAGTGCTTTCAAGTGATACATAATATTAAACATAATCCTACATGAGAGATCCATTCTCTTAACAAATTTCTAGTATGCCGTGTAATGTTACTGAGTACAGGCATACCTCATCATATTGCACTGCACTTTATCATGTTTCATAGATAATGTGTTTTTCACAAACTAAGGGTTTGTGGCAACTGCACATTGACCAAGTATATCAGTGTCATTTTCTCACTATCATTTGCTCACTTTGTGTCTCTGTGTCACGTTTTGATAATTCTCACAATATTTTAAACTTTTTCATTATTTTTCTGTTTTTATTGTGATTTCTGATTGGTGATCTTTTATATTAGTGTTGTGATTATTTTGAGGTACCACAAACTGTGCTCACATAAATGGTGAATTTAACAGATGTTGTGTGTGTCTGTCCCACCAACTGTGTTCCCTGTCTTTCTTCATCTTCACAGGCCTCCCTATTTCCAGAGACACAATAATATTAAAATTAAACCATTTAGTAACCTTATAATGGCCTCTATGTGTTCAAGTGAAAGGAAGAGCCACACATTTCTTACTTTAAATCAAAAGTTAAAAGTGATTAAGCTTAGTGAAGAAGGTACATTGAATGCCAAGATAGGTCAAAAGCTAGGCTTCTTGCACCAAACAATTAGCTAAGTTGTAAATGAAAGAAAAAAGTTCTTAAAGGAAATTAAAAGTCCTGCTCCAGTGAACACACAAATGATAAGAAAGTAAAATAGTCTTATTGTTGATAATGGAGAAAATGTTAGTGGTCTGGATAGAATTTCAAACCACCCACAACATCCCCTTAAGCCAAAGTCTAACCCTGAGCAAAGTCCTAATTCTCTTCAATTCTATGAAGGCTCAGAGAGGTGGGAAAGCTGTAGTAGAAGATCTGAAGCTAGCAGAGATTGATTATTGAGGTTTAAGGAAAGAAGCATATTCATAAAATAAAAGGTCAATGTGACAGCAAGTATCGATGTAGAAGGCACAGCCAATTATCCAGAAGATCTAGCTAAGATAATTAACAAAAGTGACTACCCTAAACCACAGATTTTAAATGTACATGAAACAGCTTTATATTGAAAGAACATGCTGTCTACGACTTTCATGGCTAAAGAAGAGAAGTTAATACCTGGCTTTGAAGCTTCAAAGGACAGGCTGACTGTCTAATTAGAGACTAATGCAGCTGGTGACTTGAAACCAATGCTCATTTACCATTCCAAAAATGCTACAGCCCTTAAAAATGATGCTGCATCTACTCTGCCTGTGCTCTCGAAACGAAACAATAAAGCCTGGATGACAGCACATCTGTTTACAACATGGTTTACTGAGGATTTTAAGCCCACCCACAATTGACACCAACTGCTCATTTAAAAAAAAAAAAAAAAAAAAAAAAAAAAAAAAAAAAAACCCTTTCAAATGTCTGGTTATCCAGGAGCTCTAATGGAAATGTACAAAGAGATTAATGTTGTTTTCAGGCTTGCTAACACAACACCTATTCTATACTCCATGGAACAAGAGTTATAACTTTCAAATCTTATTTAAGAAATATGTTTCATAAGGCTATTGCTGTCACAGATAGTGATTGCTCTGATTGATCTGTGTAAACTACATTGAAAACCTTCTGGCAAGCATTCACTATTCTAGGTGCCATTAAGAGCATTGAAGATTCTTAACAAAAGGTCAAAATATCAATATTAGCAGGGCTTTGGAAGAGGTTGATCCCAAACTTCATGAAAAACCTTAAAGCATAAGTAGCAAACACAAGGCCCAAAGGCTGAATCCTGCCTTCCACCTTATTTTATCTGGCCCCACACCTTGTTTCTACCCAGCGGCAGCACCGAGCTCCTTGCCCCTAGTTAAGGAGCTGTTACATTTATACAGTCCTAAAACTACATTTGGCCCCTTGAAGGCAACCGTGAGGCTGATGTGGCCCCCAGTGAAAATGAGTTTGACACCCCTGCCTTAAAGGGTTCAGTAGTTCAGTGGAGAAAGTGGCTGCAGATGTGGTAAAATTAGCAAGAAAACTTTAGTTAGCAGTGAAGCCTGAAGATGTGACTGGGTTACTGCAATCTCAGCATAAAACCTTTAAATGGATATCGTTACCTATGGAGGAGCAAAGAAGGTTGTTCTAACCCTGTTGAGGATGTGAAGACTGTTGAGATGACAAAAAAAGGATTTAGATTATTGCATAAAATTAGTTGATAAAGAAGTGGCATAGTGTGAGAGGACCAAGTTCAATTTTGAAAGAAGTTTTATTGTGGGTAAAATCTCTCAAACAACATTGTATGTGACAAAAAAAATTGTTCATAAAAGGAAGAATCAATAGATGTGGCAAACTTCATTGTCTTATTTTAAGAAATTGCCACAGCCACCCTAACCTTCAGCGAACACCAGCATTATGCTCCTCGGTCACCATCCATCAGTATGAAGGCAAGACCCTCCCACAGTAATAGTTTCCAACTTGCTCAGAAAATGGTTAGCGTTTTTTAGCAATAAAGTATTTTTAAATTATGGTATGCACATAGTTTTTTAAGACATAATGCTATTGAGCACTCAATGTACTATGGTATAATGTAAACATAACTTTTTTTTAAAAGATTTTATTTATTTATTTTAGAGAGAGGGGAAGGGAGGGAGACAGAGAGGGAGAGAAACAGCAATGTATGGTTGCCTCTCACATGGCCCTCACTGGGGACCAGGCCCGCAACCCAGGCATGTGCCCTGACGGGGAATCGAACCAGGACCCTCTGGTTCCCAGCCCACGCTCAATCCACTGAGCTACACCAGTCAGGGCTAAACACAACTTTTATATGTACCAGGAAACCAAAAAAAAAAAAATTGTATGACTCGCTTTATTGCAATAGTGACTTTATTGTGGTGTTTAGGAACCAAACGGCAATATCTCCAAGGTATGCTTTTATAGATACCATGTTGTAAATCAGTTCTCTAGAATTTATTCTTCCTACATAACTGACAATGTATACTTGCTGACCAACATTTTCACATTTCTTCCACCTCTCTCCCACTGATGGTGCTTGTGGTAGCAGAGTGATTCATTAGTTAAAAATATATACTACTGTGGGCACTTGGGAAGAATGTTGAATATTTATATTGACATTATGTTGTTTAGTTGCTTTGTTTTTTGCAAAAATGTTTTTTTACCTGATTCCTTGTTTGTTTTATTAACCTGGATTCCAAGCAAGCTCACTGGTTGACTGCTTCCTGTCTGCAGAAGACACTTGGAGGATTCATTTGGGGTTTCCATGCAGAGAAGCCAGAGCTTCAGATTCGACTTACCTGATAACATGAAGAGTGCTTTATGCATCTTACCTTTAAACTCCTTTACTGCCTTTATTTTTTCATTAGAAGTTCTCAACTTTGGTTTACCATTAGCACCACTTAGGAAGCTAAAAGACTGATGCCTAAGTCTCCTCTGTGAAGTGCCTTATTTAATTGGTCTGAGATGTGATCTGGCGCCATGATTTTCAGAAGTTGCTGAAATGTTGCTAATGTACAGCTCCATGTAGAAAACAACTACCTTACCTAAATCCAGCTGTACACCACTTTTCTCTACCTTCAAAATCAAATGCTGCTGGACAACCACCCATAAAATTTCATTACTAATCCATGCCCTTTAAAAGAGACTTCAACACTGTCAAACCACGTTACTCTAATTTTCTGATTGAAACATTCATGTTCTATCAAAACATATGTTTAAAACTTCCCCACTTGATATAAATATTAAGGCCTGGTGCATATCTACACATGTTTTGCCTCTTTATTTCTAGAGAAAATGAAACAATTAAAACTTAACGTTTCAGCTAACGAACATCAAATTTTACAATACCACACCCACATTTTCCTTTCTTCCTATAATGATGAACAAGCGCTCCCTTTTTCTACATGAGGGCATTCCTTTAACCCGTGCTTTCAATGCACCTATGCAGTTCCTTCCATCCCGCCTTTTGCCTCTCTATCCCATGGCATCTTATTCTGGATTCAAGAGAAACTTATACTAGATTATCTATTCCCTTGTTATATGAACCACAACTTGTCAATAAGATCTTTCCCCAACATTTCAATAAGCTTTTATTCAACATACTTCCTCTCCAGTAACACTCTATACCTCTCTTCTTCACCTTCTTAAATTCAATGGACATTTTTACTCTCATATTACTTTATTTCTTAACAGTGTTAAGTACATAGTTTTTCTTCAAAGACTCCCTTCTCTTGTCTCTCATGAAACAATATTCTCTTATTTTATTTTCTACCTTTCTGGGCTTTCTTTCCCTGTATTTTTCCAGATTCATGATTCTCTACCAAACCTTTATTTATTAGTGTTACTCAAAGCCCAATCTTCAGCATACTCCTCTTGTGACTTCACTTTCTCTTTAGACAATCACATTTATTTCCACAAATTCAATTCCCACCTATTTAGAGATGATTCTAAAATTTATGTATCTTAACTATACCTTTCCTCCACTAAATTTGTTTCTGTTTTCACCTTTGAATCTCTAATGTTTCAAGAGTCGGAAAGGCTCTAGATTTTACTTTGTTTGCAAGCTAACAACTTAGCTTGACACAGCGAATGAGCATAAATGCTCAGGGATCATCACAGATGTTCTTTCCAAAATGAGGTGCCTGAAATTCTTTTTTTAATCTTTTTATTTATTATTATTTATTTTCAGAGAGAGGAGAAGGGAGGGAGAAAGAGCAATGTATGGTTGCCTTTCACATGGTCCTCATTGGGGACCTGGCCTGCAACCCAGGCATGTGCCCCAACTGGGAATCGAACCGGGACCCTCTGGTTCCCAGCCTGCACTCAATCCACTGAGCTACACCAGCTGGGCTGAAATTCTTTATACATCTGGAACATTAGGCTTAGTTTCTCAAACTTATGCCATGTCTATCATTGGAAGACCTTTGCAGAGGTAGACTTTGTTCTCTGCTAGGAGTTAAGTTTCCACTGTAGCAGAGTCAAATGAACTTCAAGGTGGTTTGTATTTGTCTGACAAAAAAGATATGAAAGTGAACTGAAAGCAACAAGGAAACAAAAGCATAATTCAGTGGGGTGGGAAGAATGTCAGCTATATCTACGGTTTATATTTTAAAATATCTGAGATAAAAATAGGTTATTGATTTAAATTGAAAGTCATACTCTTTATAGTAATGTTTGTATTTGGTGCCCTAGCATTGTAAAAACTACCTAGTGAATTGTTCCAGCACAATATAACTATATATTTCTTAAACTTTCCAAATTATTCATGCATGTTCCTCACAATGTTTTGTAAACACATTCCCAATGAATGGCCTAAAACCAACGTGGGGAACATCCTCCCATTCTCTCCTTTCTAAAGAGAATTATTCTGCTTCCGAATTTCCACTGTGGTATCTCACAGGAAAGCGACGCTTCACCCCAGGCTAAACTGTGGAAAGGAATTGTGAGCTATTCCAACCTACTGTGACTTTCTCTATCCTCTGCCTTATATACGGACCCCTGCTTGGAACTGTAAAACTGCATTGAGGCAAGCAGAGAGTGTTAATATACTTAGAAAAATACAAATCAAAGCAACTTAAGAGAATCTCCTCTAATTTTTTCTTTTGACTCCATACTAACTAAATCAATAGTTTCCATTTAAAACTTGACAACTGTCTTGCCAATGTCTTAACATCTTTGTTGCTGACAATTTAGTTATAATCTAGAAAGTTTATTTAATAGTATAATTTCTTTTATTTTCACTTACAGGCTTGCATTGTTTTCACCTACCTCTAAGAATTTCAGTATGTGATATATTTTGCAGGTGCAGAGTGTCTCTTCAGTATTTGCTGTCATTTGCACATTTAAAAATATATCTCCCACTTTTCTATTTGTAGTTCAACTGCTTTTGCTAGCTACCATTTTACCTTTTTCTCTAGACTAAAATTGGTATTGCCACCCCCTCCACAGCATAACATGGCCTTACCAGTATTGGCATAATTAAGAGACTGAATTCAGTGTTTCCTGGCTTTCTCATATTGGCTCCTTAAAATATAAATTTAGTTATGAGGCTCTTTTCCTGAGGGAAAATACCAGTTGCAACACAATCAGTTTCTGGCAGTTAAATTTCAAATAACAGTGGGGTTTCTATGTGGGTTCTGGGTAATTTTTCTACCCTCAGTTCAAGAATCTTCCCTTAGATGTATCTTTTGTCAAACCTATCTAGGGACAGACTGTTGATTGACAACATAAGATTTGATTCATTGACATGATGCCAGATCGACGAATAAATAGCCAGGAATTTGATTAGTAACTTTAGAATAGTAGAATTCTAATATTTGAATGTTTTAATATATACTTAACTAGAATTATACATGTATACTTCTTACCTAATGCTGAGCATATCTTGGCATTTAAAATAGAATGTTTAATAACTAGGATTGAAGCTTTAAGACAAAGGTTAATAAAGATAAAGGAGTGATTTGAATTTGTAAAGGGAGGATTTAGTAATTAAAGTTAGCACAGCTGTGGTGATGTTAAAGATGATACATTAATGAGACTTCATCATAATAAGGTCTTGGCATCCCTGCTCACAAAGCTCATACTCTGTAGTGATATAACTACACCCACTTTAGAAATGAAGAGCTATGGAAGAGAGTCTGAGCTACCATTATAGTAATACCTTTTACTCCACAACAATATGAGGACCAGGATGACCCAGAATGGACATATATATAATGAACATGTACTGTATTTCTACAGCCCGACTTTTGAAGCTACATCTACTATATACTTGTAGTGAAGATTAATTAATGCAGTGTCTGTAGTACTCTAATCAAAATAAAACTTCTGTTCATGGGAGCCCCCAAGTGGCTGCACTAGTACACACCTCCCAGTAATAATTCGTGTATTGGAAGGATCCATGAGCATTTCATTACACTGTTTCCTCAGCCCGTCACTGGCCTCACTTAACCCACGCGGGGAACAGTGTTCAGTACTATCCGTAAATAATCCCTTCAGCTCATTTTTTTCATGAGGATCCAGAAAAAGAATAAAATGATACCTCCAAAGTCTTCATATACAATTTAAGACACTATTTTTTCTATAATGTAAAAGAATACATCAATGATGGCACTTATAAGTATAATTTAGAGGCAAAAATAGCTAAACTTTGTTCTGCATTATATAGTGCTTTTTATCCTATTTTAATTTGACATTCTGTAAATGTGGTTTTCAATATCACTAAAAATGTGTGTACTTTTTAAATCTATGGACTTATGAAAGTTGGAAAAGACACATTTTTTAATTGAATTCTTGCTTGATAATAAAAATCAGCAAAATACTGATATGTAACTTTGGCTCTTCCTTGGAATTTTATTTCTATTGCATGTTAAATAATAATAATATACTTCAATCAAGTCAAATCAATTGTATTGTGAAATCAAATTGATGTGTTTTCAAAAAAAGATGATTCAGACAAGCATAAATTAAGTATATACATTGCAATTCATTTGCCACAAAATATTTGTATGTTGTACGTGTCTTTAATGCTTTCACTATACAATTTTTTCTCTATAAAAATTGATTTTAATCCATCTTTCTTTAAAATGGAAAGGAAATCCACTAGCTCTTCTGTCGGAGCATTGTGCCTTTATTACCAATAAATCTCTGAATATGTTTGACCATATATTTCATTTATTTGACTCTTAATCTACATATTTTTACTATTGGAAATTAATCATGAATTATATATTTATATTCTGTAGTATTTAGCCACTTAAATAATTCCATTTACCCAGAGCTATGATAGAAATGATCCTAATGTAATAATTCTGTATAATTGCTGTGTTATACTGTGTACTACTAATGGTAACCCAAAGTCATTCTACTATCACAGAGGTTTATATAGACCTAGTGAATCAGCTCATTTTTAAAAAAAATTTCTGGCCCTCTCTCTTGAATCTATGGGGCTGGACTTGGACAGATTCAAATTGGAGGTATCACAATGGGTTCAGCACACTGTGCCCCTCCAGGTTAGTGACTTTCCTAGGGCACATGTGTAGTACCTGGTGTCCTCTTTCCTTAGGTTGTATTTTCTCCAAAAAGACTCTGCAGTTCCTCTTGAAAAAAGGTTTTGTTTAAGTCTTCACCAATCTCAGCTACCTTTGGGTACCAGAAAGCTAAGCTAAGCTTTATCATGTGACTTTGAGAGAATCATCTTAAATTCCTGAGCTCCATTTTAAAATGAAGCATTAGTATTACATGATTCTAAGTCCCTTTACATTACTTTCAAAGAAGTATATTTTAAAATACAATATAGAAGATTATATCAAACTTAGATACTATAGTTGCTTAACAAATTTTCTTTGAGCATTGCCATGTACCTAGCAATGTCCTCATCTCTGGGGACCTAGAGAGAAACAGGTCCCTAAACTTGTGGAGCTTATATTCTCCCAGCACATTCCGGCACCCTAAAACAATTTTTCCCCAGACTCTTCCTCATTAGACATTCAATCACTATGGTCTGTGCAAAATATGTCTGCTAACTTTAACCAGTTTCTTAACAGCCTCTCTTGTGTAGGAAAGCTAACTTTGCTTAGGTTTGAAGAACCTAAGCAAAATAAGAATGTGTAAACACTACAACAACAAAAAAAGTTTCTGAAACAATCAGCATCAGTATAAAAAGAAGCCATACCAAATCTGTTTAAATTCCAGAGTAACAGGTTTAAGTTTTCATTCAGCAACAACCAAAACCTTGTATGTCAAAACATCAGTCAATAAAATCCCTAGGTACATATCAACCTGAATTTACAAAACTACATTATCATGGAATGACACTTATATCATTTTTATACATATTTTAATGTTTCAAAGAATAATATAAGAATTACATTAGCCTACTAAATTGTAGATGATGGATCAGCAGTCTTGTTTCCACTTACCATGCCTTATACATCTTCCGCTTGCTGACAGCTCACACTTTGGAATGGTTGCTTATGAATTACTCGTAAGCAACTGAGCTGTTTAATCCAAAGATGTTCTTCCATCCTTTCTTCCCTATTATGAAATATGTCTCTTCCTCTTAGGCTTTTTTTTAGAAAATTCTAATTTTCCCATATTTCCCCTATTATTTCTTTAATTTACGTAAGGGTGGAAGAACAAGTTCTTAATAAAATTTCATGATTTTTGAGAGTCAAAGGACACTTAGTTAATGGTGACACTAAACCACGTGGCTCCATGGAACTTCTCCAAACTTGTTAGTACTTTCTATGGTTTACTAGTCAGGGATCAGGTGTCAAAAAAAATTAAGCCAGAAAATATATGTTTAAAAGGAATAGAGATTATTTTACTGTTCAAAAGGAACTTATAAACATATATATCCAAATAAGTTTGAAAAAGCAATTTAGCTCTAAAATATACATTTTAGAGCACACAATGGAGATAATTCCATCATGCTGTAGAAAAAAATAAACAAAGGGGATATAGAGTACTAAGATGTGATCACTTAGTGTGTGCCAGGCACTTTACATGTAGTATATATTTAATTCCTCAAATACTTATATGAAATATAATATGTAACATCTATATTAAAATGAAAAGTCAAACAGGCAATGCATCCCATTAAATTTTCTACAGTTAGCATGGGGTAAAGGCTGCACACTACTGTCTTATCTCATGCTACCACCCTTGTAATGCACTGTCTACCTTCAGCATGACAGGGTCTATACCAGCTCAGAAAAACAGAAAAGAAAGAGACACAACAGGCCAAATTCTACACATAAGTTTTAAGGAAAAAAAACCTTCCTATGAAATTTGAGAGCGAGAAAAATCCATATTTCCCTTCAGAGAAAGTGCTGTTGGCCTCAGAATGCTGGAGAGAACCTGACGAAAAAGAAGGGTGTTGGTTCAGCCAGCAGGCTGGTGAGCGGTGTGCGTGCATCTTACTGGCACTGTGTTAAGGAAAGCCATTCCTCATATTTGGGAGTTTTCCAAAAGACATGAAACATTGTCTCTTCAATCACATCTAGACCCTAGAATTTATGAAACCTCCACAATTTAAAAAAAAAATATGTGCTAGTACAGACAGTTCCAGAAACCATAGCTCCTACTTAGAAAAAAAGTGCCAGATCTCAGAACGTAAGAAGAGTAAAATCCTCACCAGTAACAAAAGACGGAAACACACTCCATTAAGTCCCGAGCTGAGGATCTTCAGGTAAGAGGAGCGACCCAGAATTTTCAGAAAATGAGCTCCGAGAAAACTCACAACTGAATTCTTAAACTGCATGCCACTGGACTCTGAGCCAAATTGTAAAATCTAAGAACCAAAATATCCTTAACTATGTGAATATAAATATGTAGAAATGCACACCCAGCCAAACTCATGTAGACTTACGACAGCTGATGCTGACAAGTCCATGGCACAGGAGCTTTACCCTCACCTATAAGGCCCTCAAATAAGGAAAATAAATGCGACATTTAAAAAGTTGGATGCTGGTTCCCAAGTACCAGTTACGAGATTTATGAATCAGATAAGTGTGTTTGGCAAGGCAGCTGCTTATTATTCTGAAAATTCAAGTCTAAAGAAGCATTTTCAAATATTTTGAGGATTTAATTAATTCTAAAGGCTGCCCATGCTTTATTTAAAATAATATTTTAAATTATATTTTACAACGGATGTGTCAATATGCCAAGTGGCGCATTTCCGTTACCTTTTCCAGTAAACTGTCATGGGAGCTATTTTAATGACTGTTCAGAAAAAAGGCTCCTTCATGTCTGATAGAGTATTATTACTATGGATGAAGAGATTCCTTAAGTAGTTAAAGACCCCACAGATCTGCTAAGTGCCTATAAAATCTGCTTTAGTCTTTCGTTTTCTTTTATTGTTGTAATTGTTTTTATAGTGGAGGTTGTAATTGCTGTTCACTGAAGAAAATTCTCACAAAGAAAATGACATGAAGAAGGAGAACGAACTGGAGTTGGGGACAGACTTAGGATTTTTGTGAATTTTGCTCTCGCTTCTCCCACTATTTCCTCTTTATTTATTGAAATGGCTCTGTAGCTCAGCAAGGGGAAAACAAAAGGAATGAAAATTCATTTAAATACTCCCTTTTATTTATGTTAACATTTCATCATATGCTGTTCAACAATTTACTAAATGTTTATTATGCACAGTCTTGCATTCTCAAGAGAATAAATAAGTTTCTGTCAGCACTTCTTTTATGAAATCCTATTTTGGCTGTGGGTTTTAAAAATTCATAATAAACATTTCCTTCAGGAAGAAGCCAAGAAAGGAAATGCTTCGACACTGTTGATAAGTGTGCTTATAACTTAAAAATGGAAAACAAACACAGCTCATATATTCACTGTGTGTACATATGGAGAGAAGGAGAGAGGCAGGAAGGAGGAAGAGAGACAGAGAGAAAGGTAAGAGAGAAAGAATGAGAAGATGATTAATTCCCGGATCTTATGATCTTACAGATAAAATAAAAAGCAGGCCTTTCTGATAGTTTCACTGTTAATGTTCTCACAGTTATCTCACTAGGACACTTGCAAAGTGGAAGTGGAAAACCAGAGAATTAACTAGATAATGTCCAAATTACTTTCATCTTCAAGTTTTTATTATTCTATTATATGAAGAAAAATAGAATGGAAAATAAAAGTCAAATAAGTGTCAAAAGATGAGGAATGACAATCTCTAGTACTCTAAAATATATCCTACATCATTTGGTGTGTGTGTATTTTTCAGAAAAATATGATGGGCCAGGTGATGGTGATTAGGAGAACTGTGTCAGGTCCCAAGGTGCCTACTTTGAAGGGAACTGAGGTTTCATTATCCTATGTACAATGTTTCTTGTATTTTCTTCAATAAATGTCTCTATATTTCATAGAATATGGCTGGATACATTCTGGAAAGGCCATATATATAAAATCTGGAATTCTTATAAGCCATATACTGAAAAGTTTTTAAGTGATGAGAACATTTATTAGTTTATTATTTGTCAAACACTCTTCTAAGCCTTTATTAATTTATTTAATCTTTTAAACAACCTTATAAGTCTACTATAATAGTATCTCATTTAATCAGATGGGATTTTTTTTTTTCCTTTTTATTAAATTGATTGTGATGACATTGGTTAACAAAACGATACAGGTTTGTGCTCTGACCAGTGTGGCTCAGTTGGTTGGGAATCACACCACAAAGTGAAAAGTCGCTGGTTCAAAGTTAGGGCACATGCCTGGGTTGTGGCCTAGTCCCCAGTTTGGCTGTGTGCAAGAGGCAACTGATCAATATTTCTCACATCGATGCTTCTCTCTCTCTCTTCCTCCCTTCCCCTTCCTCTAAAAATAAATAAAATCTTTTTAACAACTCTACACGTTTTATGTGCATGATTCCACAACATATCATCTGTATTTTGTGTTGTGTGCTCACCACCCCAAGTCAAGTCTCCTTCCTTCACCCTTTCCCTCCCTATACCTTCCTCTGTCTTTCCCCTCCCCCCGCCAATCACGGCACTATTGTGTCCATACGTTTTCTTCTCTTTTTCCCTTTTGCTCAATCCCTCTACCGCCCAACCTAGCCCTACAGCCCTCCTACAGCAACAGCTGTCAGCCTGCTCTGTATCTGTATGAGTCGTTGTCTGTTTTGCTGGTTAGTTCCTTTTGTTCATTAGATTCCACATATGAGTGAAATCGTATGGTCAAATGGGGAAAATTCAAAACAGAGCAGCTAGTGACTTAACAAGATCACAATGCTTCTAGGTGACAGAGCTTGGATTCCCAATCAGTATTAGGGTTCTAGCCTACCCAACATGCCAGTCCAACTCGACCTCCCCAAAGAGAGGATGGGGACATGGATTTCACGAATGCAGAAGGTCTTCATGTATAACCGAAAGAAGAAAAAGAATTTTTCTGTCTATATAAAATACTTCCAGAATATGGAAAATTTAGAAAAAAATATGTCTTTATAACCCCATGTCCCAGATATAATAGTTAATATTTTGGCGAATATTCTTATAGTTATTTTTTTATTTTATTTATTTTTTTCCTTTTTTCTTTTATTTTTTATTTTTTGTTCAATTACAGTTATTTTAGTTATTTTTTTTATTTTATAAAGCTTTAACTTATCTATATAGTGAACATTTTCCAAAGTCATTAAATCCTCATTGAGTTCATGCTTTTGAATAGTTACTTAATTGTATCACAGTTTTTATTCCATAACTATTTTTCCAACCTACAGCCATAGCTTGTTTATTCACTGTTACTCAGGATCCTCACTGAACCTTTTTAAATAGTTAAATTTATTGATCTGTTTGCATGAGTTTTCTATGTTGTATTACAAATTATCAGAACTTTTGTGGCTAAAACCAGCACACATTTATTCTATGACAGTTTCTACTGGTAGAGAACAGACACTGTTTCACGGGGCTCTCTGCTGTGTCCCACAGGCTGTGCTCAAGGTATCAGCCAGGCTGCTTTCTCATCTGGAGGCTCGACTGGGAATCTGCTTTAAAGCTCCTTCATGTTTTTGGCACAATTAATTTCCTTGCTGCCATAGAACAGAGGGTTTCAGTTTCCTGTTGGCTGTGGACCACAGGTTATCCTCAGCCACAGAGGTCATCTGTCATTCCCTCCCTCGTGGCCGCTGCCATAGGCAGCTCACAAGTTACTTGCTTCTTCAAGGCCAGAGACAGAGTGAGAGCAGACGAGAAGACTCTCATATAATCTTACATAATCATGGGAGTGATATCCCATGGCCTTCACCATGTAATGTAATGTGATCACGAAACTGACATCCACCACTTTTGTGATATAATATAACCATGCGAGTGACATCCATTACTTTTGCCATATTTTATTGGATAGAAGCAAGTCACAGGGCCCACTCACACTAAAGGAGTGAGTGGATTACTCAAAAGTACAAACATCGAGGAACCTGTTTCCCAACACTGTCATATTCATGCTAGCCTTAATCTTCCTTGGTATTTAGAACTGTCCAAGTAAAAAGTAGTACAATGATAGGTCTTTGCTGGCAGTGAGGGCCTCTGTCTTAGTGACCTCTAATTCGCGACTCAAACAACAGTTAATGTCCTTGTTCGAATATCCTAATATGTGTGGAAGTCTCTCAGGAGTTCAGTGAGCAGTCCCCTTGCTCCTCCGCAGTTTCGCAGATCCTGAAGAATGCAGGGTTTCACAGTGCCTCCAGAGCTCCCCCAAGTAGGCTTCGTGTAGAACATACAAATATCTCTTCAAAATCCGGTGATAATCTATCCACTATTTCTGTGTGTATTCGTAGCTAGTACCCAGATTGCAAATCTATGTTGTTTAGACAGATCATGTGATTAACATTATTTTTTATCCTGAAATAGCCAAATTCCTCCATTACCATCTGTTAAATAGTTCATCTATTAATTATTTATTTATTCACTTATTCTTTCCTTTATTTAATAAATGCTCTTGAGTTATCTACTCCAGTTTAGCCACCTTGTCAGAAGCTGAGGATATAATGCTGAACAAGATATGACTCCTACCTCAAAAAGATGAGAATCTATTGCAGGAAAACAGGAGAAACAACTCAACAAACAACTGAAATAATAACTAGCCATGTGGTGATGAGGGAGATGACAGAAACTAACAGAAGGATGTTGAGTCAGAGAATAAGGTGAGGCTTATCAACAGCGCACCCCAAGCAAAGAGGCTGAGGTTGTAATTGGCTGGGCGTCTGCGCCACACACTTACAGTCCAGGTGTTCAGACAGCTAAATGCGAACCGGCTGGACAGAAGCCCTAGTCTGTCTTCATCCACCCTAATCAACATGTGGCCATGTAACAGGGAATAAAAACTTTATACAACTCTGATTGACCGTGTGATAGAATTAAAATAAAATGTACTAACAAACTTTAAAAAAGAACCCATATACTAACAGTGTCCTGATGAGCTTGTTGCACACACTAGCAGTTCCAGTTTCTGTTTGTACCAGAAACGGCCTTGACCAAAGACTTTGCCCTATGCTGACTGCTTCCTGAGTGCTGACATTAAGGGTCCATACCAGGCCCAGCAAGGACACTGCTTACACATCCACAGCCTCTCCCCCATCTCTTTGTTCTGCTTTCCCTCTCCCTCGCTGTGAAAACCCTTGCCTGCACTGAGATGTGAAGATGGGCTTTGGGACAAAAGGCTCCATTTTCTCAGGTGGCCAGCACTCGAATAAACCATTTTTTCCTTACACCAACACCTGTATCTTGAGTATTGGCTTTCGAAGCAGCAGACAGCTGAACCTGTGTTTGGTATTGGGCACACACGCCCTTAAAGCACAAGGTTGTTCTGGATCCAGAGACAAGTAGGAAAAATCAGATTATACAGTTATTTCTTTTCCCATCTCTCTCTCAGAGACAAGGTTTTCTTGTATGCATAGACTTGCAGAAAACAGTGAGTGTTCAGATAAACTCATCAGATCACTACTGACCTGCCTGACCTCTGCTGGGGCTGCACAGCTGTCCACTCTGGAGAAGCAGTAGGGATGCAGAGTGAGGTCGTAATGTGCGTCCTTGAGTCTGCGAACTTCTACCCATCCCAATCATTTCACCCACTTGCCTTGGTAAAGGAAATTCAAGTTTTCTTCAATAGCGTCTTTGAAGTCAGAAGTGCTTAATTTTGGGCAAGATGTCAGTAAGATGAACAAGCAATAATGTGAACTGTCACCTGGGCAAATCATCCCTTAGAAATCTTGTACTTTCTTCATTTTTGTGAAGAGAAAACTACATGGTTTTTTGATCTCCAACTCCCTCTCAACACTTGCGTTTTAACCTGGCACATGGTTTTGTTCGGTGATATTTTTCAAGATATAATCACAGAAAAATCTTTCATAAGTCTATTTGACAGTAGAATCATATGTACTATCAAAATGATATAAGTAGTAAAAGTATAGAGAGGCTGAGTGTTTTCTAAGAGCATTTTGTCCATTACAAGCCTAGACATTAATTTGGAAAGGAAAGTTATCTTTACATTATTCAAGCTTTGCATTCAGAAACATAGTATAGCTGTTTACTTAACAATTTTGTCTCAGCAAAGTTTTAGACAGTCTTCACAATAGGTCTTCCCCATTTTCTTGTCAGTCTTATTTTTAAGTAATATATGAGTTTTTGCTGGTGGTGGTGGTGCTGTTGAGTATAATCAGTGGTTTCCATTATATCTTAAATGGCTACCACTGGTTTGAAAAGCAATTGATTTTTGCACATTATCTTATATTTGACCATTACTAACTCCATAAAATTTTGACAGTCACCTGAATAAAAACAGCATTCACAAAAGATGTGTCAAAAGTCATTAAGACTAGTTTAGATCTCTATTTTTACTAACTAGTTATTTCAGAGAGTATTTTTCATTTCTAAGTGGTTTACTTTGTTTGAAGTTTAGTATTACTTGTGAGTGTTAGAGAATCTAACCTACTCAATTTCAATATTGAGAAGAGTACAGAGATTTTATTTTTCACCTACTTAAGAATAAACTTTGCATATATCCCATGAGACTTTGAATACCTTTCTTCCTATTCCCCCTATTCTTTCTTTTGCTAGATACTATATTTCTTTATTATGTTAAAGTTTCAGAGATATAGAGAATAAACAATTTAAAACATTTTAAAATCCACTTCTACCTACATATCTCTGATTGCCAGTACCAAACCCAATGTGCCTCTTTCGAATTCTTCCTGCCCCGTCACTACTGCTTATCTATATCATTGTAATTCAGTGATGAAATCTTATTTACAAATATTTATATGAAATTATCATATTTATAATGATTATTTAAACTTAACGAAGTGTTTAATTGGAAGTTATATGTATCACAAGTCTTTTCATATTATGATTCTCTATTTTGAGTTTTCAATTTTGTTTTGTCCCTTAAAATCCAAAAGGCATTTTACTATACAGTTTTCTAAGTTTTTGCATAGTTGAGTTTTTTTTTCCCATAAGAAACGAGAGTATAGAGCATATAACCACTTACCCACAATAAATAAAGGACTCTAGAAAAAAACTATTGACAAAATTTTTCAAGTATGTACAAATCTACATTCAGGATTTTGCAGTGTGTAGTGTATTTTAAATGGTTAGGCCTAATTGAGTTAAGTAGAAATATCTGAGAATAGAGAGAAGTAAAGTTTCTTTCAAACACTGAATGTCGTATAAAATCTATAAAGATCTAGGAATGTCCTGTTTTATGAAGAACAAATGAAACATTTAACTGACTCTAGTCTTCCCCTCATGTTCTTTTGAGTAAAACACCTGTGGTTTCATCTGCTAAATCTTTGCTCAGGGTGATAGGTGAATAGAGACTTTCTTCTTTTTGTGCTTAAACATCTTCAGAAACTTAAAGGCCATTTGTGCCCTAAAGTTAGGTCATCTACAAGTAAAGATCCTCATGCCATGCAGCTCCACCCACTGCTCAGGTACATAATGCCAGGCTTTGATTCCTGTCTGACTTTGTTCCGTTGGTCTTTGGTAGATGGTTCTGCCTCTATGATTTAGGCCACCCAGGAACTTGTCACTGGCAGAGACTCTTCATAACTGTGATTCCCACTTCTCTCAACAATTACACCCTGCAAGAGGTCAAAATGAATATTCCAGGACCTCACATCCTACCTGCCTACAACTGAAGTCATGTAATTCCCTGATATTACATTTTAGTGGAACTGCATTTCTTTGGGGAATATTCAAGGTTGTTATTTTTCACTTTCATTGCAACAAGGCAATCTAGGAAGATATCTTTCCTTTCATTTCCTCTCTATGTCTGGTTGGGGTTACTTTGTAATTGCAGTGATAGAAAGAAATCTCATAAAATATATCTTTGATAATATGACTAGTGTATAGTTTAGCCATGTCTATTGTTCAAAAATTCCATTTGTGAGCAGGTGAGAGGAATGAAGTGGGAGAGCTCTTTCTTTCTCAAGGGATATTTTCTTTTGTATTTTCTCACTACTCTCTCTGCTCTCTACGGTATTACTTTAGGTGGATTCAGGGCAGTTTCTTACTTGGGACACTTAGCTCTTGGAGGGTAAGAAGCCATGATATGGGCACCTTCAGTGAGTTCTGCTCTAAGGATTGGATTAGAATTGCCAGATTAAATATGGGATGTCTAGTTAAATTTGAGTTTCAGGCCCGGCTGGTGTAGCTCAGTGGATGAGCACGGGCTGGGAACCAGTGGGTCCCGGTTCGATTCCCAGTCGGGGCACATGCCTGAGTTGCGGGCCAGGTCCCCAGTGAGGGCCATGTGAGAGGCAACCACACATTGCTCTTCCTCCCTCCCTTCTCCTCTCTCTGAAAATAAATAAAATCTTTAAAAAAAAATTTGAGTTTCAGATAAGCAATGAATAATTTTTAGTATAAGTACGTCCCAAACACTGCAAAATACATACTCACACTAAGAAAATCATTCATTTTTCAATCTGAAATTTAAATTTTTTTTTTCTGTATTTGCTACAACTGCCAACCTTAGGTTGAGTGACATGCAAGAGTGACATGTTGCTCATCGTAGATTATAAAGGTAAGAAATTCTAGAGAGACTTAGAAGCAATTTCCAAACCAGGATAAAGTTTGCATACTTGCATTTATATGGTGTAGGCCTTTTAAATGCATAGAGGGTCTGGAAAGGTGGGAAAAGGACTGGTGATTTATAACAGGCTTGTCCAGAGTTGGGAGATTAGAATCCCAATGAACTCTCGGTACCAGAAGACAGTACTAAGGGTTCCCTGCTTTCCCTGATTTCACTTTGGGAAATCAATCTTCTCTATGGGAAGGAGTAAGAATAAAATTGTCTCTCATCACACAATCCCCACAAGCCTCAGAGTATGGCCTGTAGTGTGTGCTAACATAATTTGGCATAATTATGAAAAGTATTTTTAATTTTAAATAGAATATATTAGAAAAAATAGCAATAACTTTTTCTTTTTGCAAGACATAAAGTTATATGATCCCATCTCCTCTGTTTTGAACATCTCGCATCTCACCCTGTAGCACTAGATTGTCTTTTATCTCTCAGGTCTCAGATCACCTGCTGCAGAGAACGTTCTGCTGACCCCCTCCCGCCACTGCTTACGTATCTCCCTCTCACAAGACTGAGAGTTCTTTTAGGACAAAGAGTGTTTCTTATTCACCTCTGTATCCTAAGAATCCAGCAACCAGCAGCGTTCAAGCAAGTAATGTTTGTTAATTACATGAAGAAGTGAAATCTGCAACAAAATTGCATGGAATGGGAATCGATGAACAGATTTTGAAGTAAAGAGACCCTCCTGAAAGAATTTTAAAATGCACAATTAGAAATCTTCAAAATAATATCAGAAAATCAGTAAATGAAGGTAAGACTTAAAAAGAATTCATTCAAAAGAAATTTCAAGTTTTTGAGCCCCACAAGACACAGGAAAATGCTTCTCAAATAAGCTTCTTCTATTAACTAATTAAAAAAACTATTAATTAGTTGGTAGAAGAGAGGATATTTAAACTATATACCATGGCATTGTTCAGCTCTCGTTTAAATTTGAATGATCATATATAGCCAGTGGCTACTTAAAGTGTCACTACATTTTACAAAATCAAACTTTAAACACATAGACACAGACAACAGACAGTAATTGTAAGCGTGAAAGGGGGTTGGGGGTAGGTGGATGTGTGCAAAGGAGTGATGAATGAGCCCAGAAAGGGACTTTGCTCTGGGCAACAGGCACAAAATGCAGTGTGCAAGTGATGTTTTACTGAGGTGTATACTTGAAATTTGTATGGTTTTGTGAACAACTCCTCAATAAATTCAATTTAAAAATTATAAATAAGCCCTGGCTGGTGTGACTGAATGGATTGAGTACTGGCCTGGGAACCAAAGGATCATGGGTTCAATTCCCAGTCAGGGCACATGCCTGGATTTCGGGCCAGGGCCCCACTAGGGGGTGCGTGAGAAACAGCCACACATTGATGTTTCTCTCCCTCTCTTTCTCCCTCCCCTCCCCTCTCTCTAGAAATAAATAAAATATTTTTTAAAAGTTTGAAAAATAAAAATAATAAATAAAAATAAACTATACTGGCCTGGCTGGTGTAGCTCAGTGGATTGAGCACGGGCTGGGAACCAAGCAGTTCCGGTTCGATTCCCAGTCGGGGCACATGCCTGGGTTGCAGGCCGGGTCCCCAGTGAGGGCCATGTGAGAGGCAACTACACATTGCTGTTTCTCTCCTTCTCTTTCTCCTTCCCCTCTCTCTAAAAATAAATAAACAAAATCTTTTAAAAATAAATAAATAAACTATACTGTAGACAATAAAAAATATTAATAACATTTAACTCAGAAATTCTACTTCTACAAATTAATTCAGTAATGCAAACTATTTTATCTACAAAAAGGTATACCAATTTGTTACATATTGCAACACAGTACAACCTAACTAACTAGCAAGCAGAAAAACACACCTACGATCAATTGGAAATTATTTACTTTTTAAAATTAGGTCTAGAAAATCATATCACGTATGAAAGTATTTATAATACTACATAATTTTAAAAATATAATGAAACTGTAATCTTTACAAAAAAATTACCAGGAAAAAATGATCAGCGCAAATAGAACAAAATGATAACATTTTAGAAAGTGATTATTTAATATTCTCTATATGCCAGTCATTTTTCTAAGAATTTTAAATACATTAACTCATTTAAGCCTATAACAACTGTGAGATAAGTACCATTATTATTGCCAATTTATAAATGAGTATGTAAGTCACAAAATTGTTAAATAACTTGTTTGAGTCACTCAGCTCCTCGGCAGAAGAGAGAATACTCCAACCCAGGCAGTCTAGAGGCAAAGACAAGACTCACAGGTAAAACTACAATCATGTATCCAGATCGACACTTGTCACTTTTTAAAATTTTATACATGTTGTGTCATATTTCATGTGAAACAATTATATGTAGAAGTATAATGCATTACTTAATATATGATTTTAAAATAATGAAGTTCAATAAATCAGACCTTTGAAATATTAAGTGCTATTTTATCTGAATCTGAACTCCCTTGAATTCTGCCTTACAAAGAAGTCTTTTGACACCTTGATAGCTAATGAACAATGAGGTCCAAAAATGATGTTAAATTCTTCTCTATGGCAGACTGCATGCCAGGGTATATTACTTAATTGAAATACCAGGAGGGTACCTGAAAATGACAAGATCACACTGAAGCTGGAAGGTAGTCTGGAGGCATAGGTGGAGATCAGCCAAGTGAAAAGGAAGCAGGTGTCTAAGTTAGATAGGAAGGCAGACAATTAGTAGTTCCTAGATTTGCACAGGAGCCTCCTGAGGCTCATGAAACCACTTCCCAGCAGGTGTGTAGTTTGATACCTGTGATAGCAAGGCAAGCTAAGGGACCTCGGGATAGCAGCTACAAACCTGGAAACAGGGTTGCTACTCCAGGGAGGCAGGGGTATGTGACAATGCTCCCGCACCTCCCTGAAGAGTACTGCTCCATTTCCCCCGGCGCTAGTTTCTGGGAGGTGTGAGTAAACACGCCTGGAAATGCATCCGTTCTGCTATCTTTTCCTCTCTAGCATGGCACTGCAGCAGCCTCTTTACAAGTCAGACCAAGTTCAAAATCCTCACTCACACTTAGGTACAACCCAGGGACACTTCACTAGCCAATCTGTGTTTGAATGATTGGAGTCACAAATGTGAGCATTTCCTTATATAATCTACCTTTCTTTTTATTGTTGTTTAATGGACTTTGGAATCATCCAGTCAAAATTAATAGCAGATGACTAAGGTTTATCCTCCTTTTCAGGATGAGCAGACCTCACCATGGCATGCTGGACAAGAGTAACATTGCAGTATCCAATCAGGGAGGCATCAAGACACCTAGCTTTCTCGTCTCATTCACGTTTCAGAGCGATTCTGACTCCATCCTCCCTTACTTTAAAGGAGAAAGAATAACCAAACTAAGCAAGGTGTTAGAAGTAAAACAGTAAAAGTCGGTTTATATATTCAACTGCTATCCTAAGTGCTCTCACAGTATCAAATAGCTAGAAGAAAATATCCCTCCTGTAAATAATGATTATAGCCCATCCTCTGATCACCAAGTTTCCTTCAATTAACACAAGTTAAACACAAAATACTTGCTTAACACAAGGAATATATGCATACTGTCAAAACTTTTCATCTTATTTTACCTTAGTAACACCTTGAAACAATAGAGCATGACTGTGTTTTCCTTTACTAAGTGACTTGCCGAGTGCTGCAGGACCAGTATTAAGATAGCTCTCACAGACCACTGCAGTTTCAAGCACTGTGTTTCTCTTCTCCACCCATTAGGTAGGTGTATTAGAATGCATGGAATAGACATATATTTCTGAGAACAAAGGCTTTAGGCTTTATGTGCTTAAACAGATTTTAGTGTTGTTGTGTTTTATATGTTGTAATCCTTCCTCAATGCCTGATTGAAATAGAAATGTCCTAATTTCACAGTATTTGCTCACAGCAATGCCCTATACAAACACATATCCAGGTTGGGTATTCTAATGACATTAGTATTAAATCTTTATGAAGACAACTGCTGCAACATAATGTCTCTGTCTTCTGGATAAACTGTATGCCAACAATGGGTACACTTAGCTAAAATTTCAATGTGCATCTATTATGGATGTGAACTAAGCTCCTCTAGAAAGATTCAGTCTTTATGAGCTTAACAACTTTATCTGAGCTTATTCTATTTCACAAGTTGACGCTTATATTTGTGAAAGGGAATACTGCTATAGATGCTCTATTAACGCTCCGTCTTTCTTAATGACAGTTCCTGAATAATGTTTAACACAATGTGCTAACACAGCCTGCACTTCAAGAGGAGCTTGTCAGAAGGCTTGAATTCTATCCCCACAGTTCCTAACAATCAAGAGTCTCAGAGAAGTCAAGTAATTTTTCTGGAGTCAATTTCCTAGCCTCTAAAATATCTCAAAGCTATCAAATCCCATGAACCCATATATCTCTTCTAGAGGAAATTCTGGGTTTCTACTTTTTATCCAATAAATAATTTTCACTTCCATTATTACACACACAGTGTGGGATGTAGAGCATTACACACAGTCTTTCACAGAGGTTACCATGCGAAGACATAAACAAAATGGAAGACATTACAGAGGACTGTGATTATCACCAAGTACTTTTATAAATATAAAATATATTTTATATATTTTATAAACTGCTCTAGAATTTCAAAGAAAGAGCAGCACACTTCTTCCTATAGTCAACAAATATTAATAAAAACCTACCAGATGACAATATGCTCAAGCCTTGAGTATCATGGTTAAAAAGTAGGTCTGCTTCTAATATTTTGTTAGAGCCAGTGCAAGAATATAAACGGAGGCCTATATATCACATGTCTGAATATGTAAAAGTTAGACTAAGAAACTATTAAATAAAGTCTGCTTAATCCTCCTACTTTGATGACCATAATTTCACAATGACCTAAGAGATCAGATTCAAATTTAGAATTCTCAGACTTACTTGCCCCTGGCTTTCAACCCCTACTCCTCCATCTTCTACCCTTACTTTTCCATCTCTATCTCTACTCCATTCCCCATGTGCCCCCACGTTTGCTCCATGGGCCCTCACATATGCTCCTGAGAACCCTACAGATTGTGTTTCCAAGGTATTTTAGGGAAAACCAAAGCTCCCTCTGAGAAGCTGAAGAGGTTTCAATGGAGAGCATTAAAAACACTCTAGGTAGGAAAAATAATTAAGACTTTTGGTGGACAAAAGCTCCCAGACATGGTTGCAGAATGCTGAATTGTTCAGTTTTGTTAGAGTTTCAACTAAACAAAAATATTAATGCTAATCTCATAAAAATAAACCTAGATTACAATGTCAAAGGCTAAAAAAGTTTGAACTTTATTGATAAGCAAAGAAGAGAGATTTGAAGGTCATTGAGCAGGGTGACATAATCAAAACTGTACTTCAGGAAGATTAATTTGGCCGCCAGATGTAGAATGACTAGATTAGAAGCAATACTGAAGGCAGGGAAGAGTTATAGCTGTGGTTTAGGTAAACAGTAATGAGACAGTTAACTAGAGCTGGGGTATTGCCGAAGAGAGGGCTGTGTGAAACAGTAGGGGCAGGAATTGACAGCCTTTGATGAATCATTGGTAATAGGAAAAAGAAGAGACAAATCAAAGAGCCCTCAGAGGTTTGGAGCTTCTGTGACAAGAAAGAAAAATGAATATTGGAAACCATCAGCAAGAAATCAGGAGAAGGAGATAAACTATGGGGTGAAAATGATGAGTAGCATTGGTGTATATTGTATTATTAACATTAGCAAAGCTCTGCCCCGGTAAAAATGCCACTGAGGACGAGAAATTCAGGTCTGGAATTTGGGAGAAGTTATCAAGAAATCATGTAAAGAGGTAAAACTCAAGGCTGACTTTTTCATTTTTATTTCTTATAAATTTTTATAGCATTTTTCATCACCTTTTATCCCCCTCACATAAACCATTTTTATGCAATCTAATTGTCCACAGATCTTGAAAATTTTCTACTCGTTCATAGTTTAATTCCTTAGTTTGTAGAGTTCCCAAAAATATGTGTCATCTTAAAAATGGTCATTTGCAGAGTTTGGGCCAGTTCCTTCGCTTTGGCAAGATCTACTTCACAATCAATAGCATAGTGGTCTGCTTTGTCAGGATTTGGGGAAAACAGTCCAAGTTTCTTCCCAACATGAATCATTTCTGAGTGTCATAACAGTTAGTTCTGGGAATTTTGGATTTATCTAGATTTAAACTTTGTGCTTTTGTCTAACTTAATGTGCCAGAAGAATTTTTTAGCTCTCAGATGACATATCTATCGGTTGATTATAAAAGCACTTGTCTTTTGATCTCACTCATATTGGCCACTATTATACATACAAAAACCACTACATAACACAAACACACACTCACACACAGTTCGTGATCTCAAGCAACAATAAAGATGAGTTAAATGAGCTAATGTTTTTCTCCTTATGTCTACTCAATAACATTTTTCTAATACCTACTTTTCTCTTGCCCCAAATGCACTTCAATATTTGAGTCATTGGTGAAAATCTTAACATTACTGCTATGAGTGTCATGATGGGGAAGCTATGGTAAGAAAAATCTCAGTCTTCAGGCAAACAGAAACTATGCTGGACTTCTCTTCAGGGAGGAACGAAGGCCTGTGTGAGGGAATATTAGGTCACTGCAGTTTATAATCCCTCTGCTTATGTCTACTTTAGACAAAATGTAGGTGTCAAAGCTTCTTCCACTATCAATGTCTTAACTTTAAGAGTTGATAATTAGTCCCATATCTAAATAAATATTTGAGTATTTTATGTCTCCTCAACATAAACCTTTAACCCAGATAACAGAGGAGTGTATAGTTAAATATGACAGGGAGAATGCAGACTTGAAGATGTTTATAAAAGAAAATTATAAATTTAAATTTCAGTGATGGCTTTCAGATAACAAAAGTTTCAAGCTTCTAAAGGGGGCCACATTATACTGATAAAATTATTTGCAAAACAAAAAATGTAAGACAGACAAATATAAACAAAACAATAAATAACATCGAAACATATTATGACTTGCAGGGCAGCTGATTGCATCTGGCCTTCCACAGCCAACCATGGTCTGGAAAAAAGACATTCTGAGTTCCCTAACTTCTCATGGTCCCCTTGGCCCTGAGTCTTAAACATACAAGATCTGTCAAAAAAAAGTCCAACCATTGTTAATATAAGGAGAACTGTTTGTATGACATGTATGTAACCTGGCAGCCAAGGAGAGTGGACTGGACTGCACATGTGTGAACAATGATGACTTCACTGTACTAGTCAGTGGGGGCAGTAGATGCCGTTGTGTGTACTGTGTGGCTATTGCATTCAAAATGACTGAACAAGCAGAGTCATGAATCTGCATCAAATTTTGCTTTAAGCTTACACATCCTCCACAGAAACTACTTAGGTGATTCAGAAGGCTGCAGGTATGGGCTACTGGTGATTGATTGGCAGCTTCATCACAACAATGTGCCCACTCATGCAACACATCTCATGCAGAGCTTTTAGGCAAAACATCAAATCACCTAGGTGACTCGGCCTCCGTAGAGCCCATATTAGGCATACCGCAACTTCTGGCTTTTCCCAAAACTAAGGTCACCTTTGAAAGGGAAGAGATTTCAGACCATCGATGAGATGCAGGAAAATACGACGGGGTGGCTGATAGGAATTGGGAAAACTGTGAAGTCCCAAGGTGCCTACCTTGAAGGAGACTGAGGCATCATTATCCTATGTGCAATGTTTCTTGTATCTTGTATCTTCTTCAGTAAATGTCTCTATTTCTCATAGTACATGGCTGGATATATTCTGGACGGACCTTGTACATACATGTAACTATAAGAGTGATTAGTTAATAAGTAAACAACTGTAAAAGGAACAAACGTGGATTTTCTGAAAGGATATGAAACTCTCTTTTAAAGGTAATGAGCCTTAAAACTAGATTTCTAGAAAGAAAAAAACAGAAGAAAGACAAGTCGAACATTCGATTTAAGTCTGAATTATGGAATTAAACTAGTAAGTGCCACTATTGATTCTGGAGTATAGTCAATACAGACATTTTTAAAATATAGTAGGAATCTTTTTGATATATCTCTTCTCTGCTCACCATATGATATTCATTTTCTGAATTTCCTTCTATACTAAATTACATTAAGTAATAATTTCTTCTCCTATTTTTTAAAACAGAGGTTACTAGAACTTTAGATCAGCACTACTGAATTGAAATTTATGAATTGAAATGTCTATCAGACTTAAATATTTTGAAATGCCATAAGGACTACCCTTGAGAAACTTAGCAGTCTGATGTTCTCATATTTGGAACTATAGTTTAAAGTATTAGGCACACAAAATGACCTAAAATGCTCAGTTCAGACAAGCCACTAGAACCATGGTTAAGTCAGAGGGTCCAAGGTTTGTGACTAGAATTTCTTAGGCAAGAGAAGAAAAAGTGGACCCAGGCAATAATAGGCAGGGTTTGATGAAAGAAAGAAACCAGATTGGTGGCAAAAGCTCAAGTTAATCACATGTAAGACTCATAGGAAAGAGCAAGATAACTTCAAGTAATCAAAACATTGAACGATCAATACATAAGCCAAAAGTGTGTGGAAATAATAGTAAAGCTGGCTCAGTGGACTGCCTAGTCAAGGAATCTCACTGCAGGAAGTGGATAGAAGTCAGGTTACAACAAATTCAAATGTGAAAAAAATTACATCTAAGCTAAACATCTATGGGAAAACTCAGAACCTACAGGAAAGCCTGTGATTGGGAAAGAGTCATTATCTTATTCAAAGGATGATTCTTCAGGGAGATTTTCATAAAGGCCTTAAAAAGCTTGAAAAGAGAGTGGTAAACAGAAATGTCCTCAAGCATTATAAATTAAAAATAAATTAAAAGAATCACAGGTTTAGTTAGCTCCACTGAACATAGATATACAAGAGGCTTCGGGCATAGCACAGCAAGGTTTCCTATTAATTTAAATGGTGCAAAATGAGAAATACGATTCAGAAGACTCATGAAATAAAAATGTAGGTTCTGAACAATGTCAACACAAGTTTAAAGTCAGGACTCAGAGCCCCCTGTACCTAAAGCTGATGGGGCGCCACTTTAATGCTATCTGCTCAGTGCCCTATTGTACTTTCGTTTTGCAAGTCTGATTTTTACCTGTGAATCTCCTCCTCTTCATTGCCCAAAGGTGGAATATAATGTCTTTTGAAATCACTTTTGCTGGTTGAATATTTTAAAGCTTGAACTGTGTTATATAGAATGTACAGGACATTGCACCAGTTTATAGAACAGCTTTAGCAATAACATCTTATCTATAAGCACTATTAATGACAATGGAAAGGCAGTGAGTTTGATGATCCACATGTATCTGTTAAAACTGCTGGAGCAGAATAGACAATGAGGAATGAAGTAAAATGCATTATGGAAAACCAGCATGGGGCCAATAAGGTTGAAAAAATATTTGGATTCTTTGTTTTTCAACTTGTATGTCAATTACATGTAGGATAAATCTATTTTTTAAAATCAATATCAAAACACAGATGCTGAAACTAGTATTTTAGAAAAAAAATGTTTTATCTGGAAATTTTAATGATTTAATTTTGATATTTTTTAAAGATTTTATTTTACTTATTTACTTTCAGAGAGAGGGGAAGGAAGGGAGAGGGCGGGAGAGAAACATCAGTGTGTAGTTGCCTCTCTCACACCCCCACTGGGGACCTGGCCCGCAACCCAGGCATGTGCCCCGACTGGGAATCGAATGAGTGACTCTGTTTCACAGTCCAGCACTCAGTCAACTGAGTCACACCAGTGAGGGCGGCTTTTGATATTTTATATATTCATGATTTTTGTTTAGAATCTAGTGAAAGAATGAAGCACAACTACAATTGATAAGATATGTAACAGATAGCCATTAAGGTAGAAGAATTTTCTGTTTCTAAGTTATCAGTACATCTCATAATTGTTAGGAGGTTAAATAAATATTACAAATGCATAAAGATTAATAATGTATACATTTTATGGATTAAAAAAGTAAAGTAACTTTTAAAAACACCATAAGTTTAATGGAAATATCATATGTATATACACCTATTTAAGTTTAGTCAGTGATGACTGATCTTGTCATAAAATCAGTATAAAATCTTGAACTAAAAGATCATAGGTACCTAAGTTCATTTGTTTTTTAAAGATATTTTATTTTTAGAGAGAGGGGAAGGGAAGGAGAAAGAGAGGGAGAGAAACACCAGTGTGTGGTTGCCTCTCATGTGCCCCTAAATGAGTACCTGGCCCACAACCCAGGCGTGTGCCTTGACTGGGAATCAAACCAGCAACCCTTTGGTTCGCAGGCCCATGCTCAATCCACTGAGCTACACCAGCCAGGGCAGTACCTGAGTTTTAAAAAACAAATAAATATAAATAAAATTAAAATGTAAATGATAACTCCTGTGAATATATACTTACAATAAAGACTGCAAAGGACTAAAATTTTTTATGCTTTTTACTGCATTTTTCCATTACCATTTTTACCCCATACACTACCCCTCTCTCCCACAATTGCCACAATGTTTCCATGTCCATGAGTCCTTTTTCCAGTTTGCTAAATCCCTCCAACCTCTAACCTCTCCCCCGTAACTGTCATCCTGCTCTCTATCTAGGAGTCCATCTCTATTTTGCTTGTTAGTTACTTTGTTCATTAGATTCCACATATGAGTGAAATCATGATATTTGTCTTTCTCTGACTGGCTTATTTCACTTAGCATAACATTCTCCAGGCCCATCCATGCTATCACAAAGGGTGAAATTTTCTTCTTTTTCATGGCTGAGTAGTATTCCATTGGGTAAATGTCCCATAGTTGTTTTATGCACTCATCTACTGATGGACACTTGGGCTGCTTTCATACCTTGGTGATTGTAAATTAGGCTGCAGTGAACATAAGGGGTGCTTAGGTTCTTTCAAATTAGTGTTTTGGATTGCTTCAGATATATTCCCAGAAGTGGGGTTGTTGGGTCAAAAGACATTTTCAATTTTTTTGAGGTATCTCCATACTGCTTTTTCCATAGTGACTGCAGCAGTCTGCATTCCCATCAGCAGTGCAAATGGGTTCCTTTTCTGCACATCCTAGCCAGTACCCATTTTTGTTGATTTATTGATGCTAACCATTTTAATGGGTGTGAAGTGATACCTCATAGCAGAGTTATTTTGCATTCCTCTGATGATTAGTGATGCCGAGCACTTTTTCATATATATGTTGGCCATCTATATGTCCTCTTTGGCGAAATGTCTATTCAAGTCTTTTGCCCATTTTTTAATTGGATAGTTTGTTATTTTAGCATTGAATTTTGTAAGTTCTTTATACATTTTTGATATTCACCCCTTATCAAATGTATCAGTGAATGTGCTCTCCCATTCTGTGGGTTGTCTTTTTATTTGTTGCCAGTTTCCTTTGCTGTGCAAAATCTTCTCAGTTTGATGTAGTCCATTTGTTTATTTTTTTGTTTCCCTTGCTTGGGGAAACATATCCAATAAAGTATTTCTACAAGCAATGTCCAAGATTTTAATGCCTATGTTTTCTCCTAGGATTTTTATGGTTTCAGGTCTAATATTTAAGTCTTTAATTCACTTGGAATTTATCCTTGTGTGTGGTATAAGAAAGCAGTCTAGTTTCATTTTTCCGCATGTATCTGTCCAATTTTCCCAACACCATTTATTGAATAAACTATCTTTAGCCCATTGTATGTGCTTGTTTCCTCTGTTGAATGTTAATTGACTATAAAGGTGTGGGTTTATCTCTGAGCTCTCTATTCTGTTCCATTGATCTGTGTGTCTGTTTTATGCCAGTGCCATGCTGCTTCATTACTGTGGCCTTATAATACAGTTTGATAGTAGGCAGTGTGATTCCTCCAACTTCGTTCTTCTTTCTCAGGATCACCGTTGCTATGAGGGGCCTTTTGTGGTTCTACACAAATTTTTTAAATATGTCATAGGAATCTTCATAGGAATTGAGTTGAATCTACAGATTGCTTTTGGTAGCATGGACATTTTAATAATGTTAATTTCTGACCCCTGAACACGGTATGTGCTTCCACTTATTTGTATCTTCTTGAGTTTCTTCCCTCAGTGTGTTATAATGTCCTGAGTACAGGTCTTTTACATTCTTAGTTAGATTTATTGCTAGGTATTTTATTCTTTTTGAAGCAATTGTTTATGGGATTGTTTTCTTAATTTCCCTTTTTGTTAGTTCATTATTTTCAAGTAAAAATGCAACTGATATCTGAATATTAATTTTGTATCCTGCTGCTTTGCTGAATTCATTTATCAGTTCTAGTAGTTTCTTGGTGGAATATTTGGTGTTCTTTATGTACAGTCCAATATTCTTAATAGAAAAAATTCTTAAATATAGGAAAACCAGAAAAGAGAAAAAAGACAAAAGATTTGAAAACTCATTAAAAAAATACAAATAAGTCTACTAAAATGTGAAAAATGTCTTTATCTTTTTTTGTAAATAAGAAATTCAAATCTAAAACCAAGGTAACATTTGATTGGATATTATTTAATATTTAAATATATAATAATACCTCAGTGTAATGAGGAAATGGAGATTATAGACCTTGTATATGACTTTTTAAGATTTTTTTTTAAATTATTTTTAGAGAGAGAGAAAAGGAGGGAGAAAGAGAGGGAGAGGAACATCAATGTACAAGAGAAACATCAATGAGCTTATTTTTGCACACTCCCAACTGGGGACCTGGCCTGCAACCCAGGCATGTGCCCTGACTGGGAACAGAACCAGCAACCTTTTGGTTTGCAGAACAATGCCCAATCCACTGAGCCACACCAGTCAGGGTGACCTTTTATATGCTTTTGGTTGAAGCAGAAGTTGGTGCATATTTTTCACAATTTTCCAATATGTAGTGATTCTTAAGTATTCATGGGCTTTAGTTTTATAAATCAAGAATTTCTAGAAATTTAATAACAAGGTAATTTTTCAGAATGATTTAGAAGAGGAAATAATTCTACATAATCTGCATGTCTAGTGTTTAGAGGATTACTATATAAATTATATCCAAAAAATTGTACATATAAATACAGAGTTTAGTTACTTTTTCAATTTTCTATTTTTAGATAACAAAGCAAAGATTAAATTTCCCCCTTCTGTCCTTGTATATTACATGTGAAGTAAAATGTAACAAAAATATAAACTTTAATCTTTGCGAAGCCAAAAGATATCTATAATCCTAAACATAGCAAAGGTCAAAGATGAGTGCAGAAGCATGCTGAGAGATGATATTGAGGTTGCAGATCTCATAACAAAGCCAGCAAAATGGTTTTCAAAGGTATGTGGCATATACTATTGGGAGAAATCCAGGACTCTGTTATTTACAAAATAGGAACAAGCTGGTGGCAGGAAGCTTTCTGGTCCTAAACTGGCAATAAGTTGATGCCAGAGAGGTCATCTTGAATGAGGAGTGGCAGTGGCAAGACTATTAGCAGGAAGCAGTCTGTCATCAAGGAAGAGCAAGGAAGATATGCCCGGTTGGCAGCCCTGCAGCTTCAGATCTCTGTAGGCCAGCTAAAAATAAATGCCGAAGGAATTGACACAACCTAACACTGCTATAAGAAAACTACATTGTGAGCCAGAATAAAATACCTGGTAATGTGAAATATTGTTCTACCCCGACTCCCATATGATCTTCCTGCAAATGCTGGTCCAATAACTTACTTCAATCAAATATGTGTAAAGTTTCAAAATAAACCTGAGCAAAAACTACAAGAGGCGCAAGAAAAAATATTTCAGATAAACAAAGAAAAAAAGATGCTTTTATAGAAGAAATAAAATTATGATCAAACTGTATGACAAATTAATGTTTTAATTAACAAATCACCTCTTAAAATATGTCAAAACAGGTTAAAAACACATAGAGAAGATACAGTAAATCAACAGAAATCAAGCAAACTGAAAATATGAACTGGTAGAGATCAGGAAATAGTTTAGAGGTAAAAATAAACTATCATAGAAATGAAGATCTCACAAGAAGAGGTACAGAAGAGAAAGACACAGCCAGAGCAAGATGGCGGAGCATGGAGACCTAACACAAACACTCCAATTCAGCAGCAACTTACAGATAAATTCTTTTAGAGACATCCAGCAACAGAAGGCTCCTGAACACCAGGTGGGTGTGAAACCAGACTCACTGAAGCTGTTAGGGATATTTGGGACACCCTCTCACCGAATCTCTACCCCTGGCACAGCACCATGTCATCTGGGAGGCGCTCAGCTTCCAGCTTCTCCCAGGAGCGGGAAGGGGTTGGTTTGTACAACCAGTGGCCAACTTCTCTGAAGGTCCTCTCCAGGGATAGGCTTCTGTCTTGTTGGTCTTGGATCTCTGATGGAAAAGGTACAACGTCGTCACTTGAGGGAGAATTGAGACAGTGGCTTCCCACTGCTCACCAAAGGGCAATGGATTAAAAAAACAGCCCTCAGTTTTCCCCTGAGGTGGGAAAGTATTGGTCCATGCATCCAATATCCGAACTTCTATGGGGTTGCCCAAAGAACTAGCATTTGTCTTAGGGCTCTGACAGTTCCAGCATAGAATAGCTACCTGGAGGAGAATGGAGATAGCAGCTTGACTGTGAGATGCCATAGCTTCCATCCCAACTCTGCTCAGCAAAAAATGAGAAGAAAAAAACCACAACTGCTTGCTTCTCCCTGTGAAGAAAAAGGGTTAGTAGAAGCCCCCAGATTCTTTGGTTGAGCTTATTAGTGGTAGATGTCTCAGAAGGCCAGTCTATAACATTGGCAGAGGTGCCTGCTAATTCTAATGTGCAAACACCAACACAGATAGTCGAGGAATACAAAGAATCAAAGATGTTCCAAACAAAGAAACAAGATGAATTGCAGAAAAGTGATCTAATGAAATGAAGTTATATGATCTATGTGATAAAATATTCAGAATAACTGGCATATAGATGCTCACTGAAATGAAGAGAGTAATGCATGAACAAAATGAGAATTTTGACAAAGATAAAAATATTAAAATGAACCAAACACAAGTCATAGAAGTGAAGAACATGATAACTGAATTGAGAAATTTACTACAGAGGTTCAACAGCAAACTAAATTAGGCAGAAGAAATAACTGGAAAACTTAATTGCAGATCATTGGAAATACTTCAGAGGACTAAAATTTGAGAGAATAAAAAGAGTAAAGAAAGTTTAAGAAACTTATGGACACAAACAAATAGATGCATTATGGGAGTCTCAGAAGGAAAAGAGAAACAGAAAGAACCAGAAAGCCTTTTCAAAGAAATAAGAGATAAAAAATTTCCAAATCTTGGGAACAAATGAACATCCAGATCCAAGAAGCTTAAAGAACTTAAATTTTGATGAATCGAAAGAAATCCAAACCAAGACACATTATAATCATAAAAGGTCAAAGAGAGAATCTTGAAACCAGAAAGAAAAGAACAACTTTTCACACAAGGGAGGCCCACATAACATAATTAGCATATTTTTGCTATAAACTTGGCACACATGAAGAGAGTGATATGATATACGCAGACTGTTGAAAGAAAAAAACATAAGCCAAGGATATTATATATCTGGCAAACTGTTCTTCAAAAAGAAAGACTTTCCCAGAAAAACAAAAGCTGAGGGTATTCATCAAGACTAGACCAAACTGTAGGTAAAGGTAAATGTATAAACAAAGAAAGAATCCTGTATTACTCTAATGGTGGTGGGTAAATCACATCTTTACATTTCTATTGAACTTATTGGGGTGACACTAGTTAACAAAATTATTCAGGTTTCGGGTGCACAATTCTACAACACATCATCTGTGCGCTGTAGTGTGTGTTCACCATGCCAAGTTAACTATCTACCTATCACCATGTATCCCCCCATACCCTCCTCTACCTTAAAACATGTTTAATTAGAGTATAAAAGTTAAACAAAATTATCATAAATAACTACAACTGTAATATATATTAAAAGATATAAAGCATGAACAGATGTAAATTCTGACAATAACAACCTAAAGCAGATGGGGGAAAAGTTAAAGTGTAGAATTGTTGTCTGCATTTGAACTTAGATGTTATCAGTTTAAAATAGACTGTTTAAACTATATGATATTTTATGTAAACCTAAGGTAACCACACACTCACCTAAAATATCTACAGAAGTTACACAAAAGCAAAGAATAATAAAGTGTACTATTGTTTTAAAATAAACAAAACAGGAAAGAAGGCAGCAAGACAGGAAAGGATGAAGCAAAGAACTATGAGAATAACAAAAATAAACCAACACAATGGAAATAGTAAATCCCTATCTATCAATAATTGCTTTTCATTTAAATTGATTTAACTCCCCAATTAAAAGACATGGAGTGGATAAATAAATTTAATAAAAATAACACCGAACAATATGCTGTCTACAAAAAACTTACTTTAAAGACAAATATCCTGAAAGTAAAGGGACAGAAAAAGATATTACATGCAAATGGTAACCAAGAGAGAACTGCATACAAATTGTATCTGAAAGGGAAAAGGGAGAGTCATACTTACATCAGACAAAACAGACTTTAAGTCACATTGTGTGAAGTGATGAAGGGCATTACATGAAGCTGAGGGAAAGACACAGCAAGCGGATGCAACCACTGTGAACACAAATGCATCCAACAGCAAAGTTACTAAATACAGGATGTAATGTGAGCACTGGCAGAGTTGAGGAGAGAAGTAGATACCAAAACAATAGGAAGAGACTTCAATACCCCACTTTTAATGATGACTAGAATATTTATAAATGTTATCAATAAAAGAACAGAGCACTTGAACAACATTATAGATTATTTGGATCCTTACACATACATACAAAACATTCCACCCAACAGCAATAGAACATACATACTTTAGTGTACATGGAACTTTCTCCAAGACAGATCACATATTAGGTCACAAAACAAATCTCAACAAATTTTAGAAGATTAAATTTATATCAGTATCTTTATTGAACAAAGTTGAGTGAATCTAGAAATCAACATCAGAAAGAAAACTGGAAAATTAACAAATATGTGAAAATTTAAACAACATACTTTTGAATAACTATTTAATCAAAGAAGAAATAGTAAAGAAAATTAGGAAATATGTCAAGACAAATAAAAATATAAACACAACATAACAAAATGTGCAGTATGCAGCAAAAGCAGTACTAAGAAGAAAGCTTATTAAAGTAAATGTCTCTTTAAAAATATGATTTCAAATAACCAAACTTTACATCTCAGGAGCTAGTAAGAATAACAAAGCAAGCCCAAACTTAGTGTAAGAAAGAAAACAAAAATTGAAACAAAAATAAATAAAACAAAATAGAAAAATAGTAGAAAATTCAATAAAACTAAGAGTTGGGATTTTAAAAATATAAACAAAATTGCTAAAATCTTAGGTAACAAAATTAAGGAAAAAATATAGAAGACAAATTAATAAAATCAGAAATGAAAGCAGTAACACTAAATCTGCTGCCACAGGAATACAAAAGGACCATAAGTGACTACTATAAACAATTATTCACCAACAAACTGAATAACCTAGAAGAAACAGATAAATTCCTACAAATGTACAACCTAGCAACACCAAATCATGAAGAAATAGAAAGTATTAGCAGACCTATAACTAATACAGAAATTGAATAAGTAATCAAAACCCCCCCAACAGTGATAAGCCCAGGGCCAACTGGCTTCACTGGTAAAATCTATCAAATATATAAATAAAAATTAATGCTAATCCTTCTCAAAATCTCCAAAAAATTAAAGAGGGAATACTTTCAAATGTATTTTATGAGTTTAGCACAGCTCTCATTTCAAAACCAGAAAAAGGCATAAGAAGAAAAGAAACCTACAGGCCAATATCTTTGATGAATATAGATATAAAAATCCTCAACAAAATACTGACAAATCAAATCCAAGAACACATTAAAAGGATCATACATCTCGATCAAGTGGGATTTATTGCCGGGATGCAAGGATGATTCAACATATGAAAATCAATTAATGTGATAATATTAAAAGAAAGGTAAAAATTATGTCATCATGTTAATGGATGCAGAAAAAGCATTTGATAAAATTCAATATCTGTTAATAATAAAAATTCTAAATGTTTATGTATAGAGGAAATTACCTCAACATTATAAAGGCCATATATAAGCAATTGAGTCAGTCTATGAAGTGAGAGAAAATATTCACAAACCATGTATCTGATAAGGGATTAATATCCAAAATATTTCAAGAACTCCCACAATTCAAAATCAAAAAAGGAAAATAATAATAATAATTCAATTTTAAAGTGGACAAGATATTTCAATAGACATTATTTCCAAACGAGACAGATGGAAGTCACACCAGAATGAGATATCACTCCATGCCTGTTAGGGTGGCTATTATAAAAAAAAAAAAAAAAAGATAACACATGTTGGTGAGGATGTGGAGAAACTGGAGCCCTTGCGCTCTGTAGGTGGAAACACAAAACAGTTTAGCTGCTGGAGAAAAGAGTACAAAGGTTTCTCAAAAAAATAAAAGCAGCACTACCATATGATCCGGTCATCTCACTATGGTATTTTTCCAAAAGGTATGAAATGAGAATCTCAAAGTAATATAATACTAGCCCTCCCGTGATCATTACAGAACTATCCCCAATAGCCAAGAGGCGAAAACAAATTAAATGCCCATCCACAGAAGAACGGATAATGAAAACATATGTATACTTACAATGGACTATTATTCAGCCTTTAGAAAGAAGAAAATTCTGCATTACGAGACAACATGGATAAAACCCAAGATTATTACACTAAGTGGGAAAAACCAGTACTTAGACTGATACTGCATGATTCCACTTGCACGTGATATCTAAAATATTCAAGTTAATAAAATCTAAGACTGCAGTGATGGTTGCCAAGGGCTGGAGGAAGGGTAACTGGGGAGTTACTAATCAAGGGGCCTCAAGTTTGAATTAAGCAAGAGCTGCTGCAGGACACTGCCTCTGTAGTCAACAATAATGTACATTAAAAATTAATTGAGAGTTAAGCTCATACTAAGTATTCTCAACCATGGTAAAATGAAATTTAGAAAAAAGAAAAGGAGAAGAGAAAACAGAAAAGAGAGAAGAAAAGAAAAAAGTTTTATTCCAGATGCCAGTGTGGCTCTCATCATTAACCCTGGAGAGAAGCTTACAGCACTTTCTGCCTTGCTGTATTAGTTTTCCAGCGCTGTGTATAAAATCACCACAAACTTATGACTTAAAACAGTATCTGTTTATTTTCTCACAGCTAGATGTCCAGGGGACCCCTGGTCATCTCCATAGGGCTGAAATCAAGATGTTGACCTGGCTAGGCTGTTATCTGGTCTCAGGGGAAGAATTCACTTTCAATATCATCCATGTTGTTGGCAAAAATCATTTCCTTACAGTTATCATTCTGAGATGCTTTTTCTTGCTGCCTGACAACCAGAGTTCACCATCAGCCCCTATAGGCTGCCCACATTTCTTAACTAATGGCCCTCTTCATTTTCGAGCCAACAATATCACATCAAATTACACCTATGCTTCAAATTTTTCTGGCTGCTTCTTTTGCTACCAGAGAGAGAAAATTATCCACCTTTAAGGGCTCCTAGGGTTAGATTAGGCCCATCTGGATAATCTCCCTGAAGGTCAAATGTGCCATGTGTTATGGTTTGAATTGTAATTTGAAGTTCCAACCCCTACTATGTCACATTGTGACCTTATTTGGAAGTAGGTCTTTAAAAGCTAATCAAGGTAAAAATGAGGCCATGGCAGGCCCCAATGTAATATGACTAGTCTCCTTGTAGAACGGGAGGAATTCGAACGCTGAGACAAACACACACAGAAGGAAGCCCTTGTGAAGAACTCCCTGTGAAGACAGAAGCAGAAATTGGACCCATGCAACTGCAAGCCAAGGAATATAGAGGATTGCCCACCACTACCAAGCTAGGTGGAGTCAAGGAAAGCTTTTACCCCAAGTCTCAGAGAGATATTTACCTCCGAGAACTGAGGCAATTAAGTTTCTATTGCTAAAAACTTAAAAAGATACATAGTGAAGACTTGAGAAAGGAGAATTAACAAAAGGCAAAATACACAAGGACTCCAAAGTGTTAGTTGAGGAAAAACATGGAACAAATAAAATTTTAAAATAGTTTTAAAATAAGTTTATAAAATAAAATATTATTTTAAAAATTTTCAGAAATCAAAGGTAACCTGAATATGTAGACAGGAACATTACATCATGTTTCAGAAATGGCTGACCTCGGATTATCACTACTGAGCCACACACTGACAAAATTTCTGGACTTCAAAAAGAAAGAGGGAAAAATCACCAACATTCCACTTTCGAAAGAGTTAAAAACCTGAGTGGTTGTATAGCAATTTAAGAAAGTAAAAGGGTCTTTCCTCTATTTTACTGAAATTAAATGAACAGGTAACTCTATGTGCAGGAATACTTTCTGGATAGAAAAAAACAAAAAGGAAAGGAAAGTTTCCAAGTCCATCATAAAAGGCTAACATAAATCTGATTCCAAAAGTCATTAAATATACCACCTAAAAAGAAAACAATAGACTAATCATATTTATAAACCAAATCAAACATTAATAAATTAAATTAAGTGTATTTTAAGAATAATATACCATAATCCGGACTTCTGGCCAAGCTGGAGTCGTAGGTAGACATACTATGCCTCCTCGCACAACCAAAAGAGGGAAAACATCAATTTAAAAACAAAAAACAACCAGACCTGACAGAAAATCCAACTGTTTGGAAGTCCCACAACCAAGAAGTTAAAAAAGACACGTTCATCCAGACCAGTAAGCAAGGCGGAGCCAGGCGGAGAGCGCGTGGGGAGCTGGAGGTTTGTGGAGCGGTGGGGACAACGCTGCAGCTGCAGGGAGAAGCCCTCCGCGGGCACACTCAGCAGAACTCCTGGCTGGCCCACCCAGACCCACCAGGGCTGAGACTGGTGGATGGGGCGGTGCCTCATAAACATGCAGATGGACCCGGAGGAAAAGCTGGGGAGCAGAGCAGACCACACAGCCCACCAACGCAGGGAAATGAAGCTGCAAACCACTGATTGAAAACACCTGTGGGGGTTGAGGTGCCGGCAGGAGGAACTCCCAGCATCACAGCATAGTTCATTGGAGAGACCCACAGGAACTTAGATCTTCACAGGCCCACCCACCCAGGAACCGGTGTGGAGGAGCCCAATTTGCTTGTGGGTATCCCTGGAGATGACCGGAAGCCGAGGAGAGTGGAGCAAGCTCCATTGTTCTGTCTCAGGCCCCGCCCCCACAAGCAGGGTCACAATACAGTGGACTTGGGTTGTCCCACCCTGGTGAACACCTAACATTCCGCCCCTTAAAGTAACAGGCACACAGAGAAAGGGAAGGATGACCCAAATGAAAGAGCAGATCAAAACTCCAGAAAAAAGCCCTGGCTAGTGTAGCTCAGTGGATTGAGCATGGGCTGCGAACCAAAGTGTCGCCGGTTCAATTCCCAGTCAGGGCACATGCCTGGGTTGCAGGCTAGGTCCCCAGTGGGGGCCACATGAGAGGCAACCACACATTGATATTTCTGTCCCTCTCCTTCACCCTCTCTTCCTTCTAAAATTAAATAAATAAAATCTTAAAAAAAAAACTCCAGAAAAAATACAACTACCATGAAATAGCTAACCTATCAGTAATCAGGACACTCACAGGATTGGTTGAATTTGGTCACAAATTTGAAAATATGAAGAATATACTAAGAGAAATGAGGGGGAATGTACAGGGAACCGATAGTGATGGGAAGGAAACTGGGACTCAAATCAATGGTGTGAACCAGAAGGAAGAGAAAAATATTCAGCCAGAAAGGAATGAAGAAACAAGAATTCAAAAAAATGAGGAGAGGCTTGGAACCTCTAGGACATCTGTAAACATCTCAACATCCAGGACATAGGGGTGACGGAGAAGAGGAAAACCAAGGGATTGAATGCTTATTTGAACAAATAATGAAGGAGAACTTCCCCAATCTGGCAAAGGAAATAGACTTCCAGGAAGTCCAGGAAGCTCAAACAGTCCCAAAGAAGTTGAACCCAAAGAGGAACACACCAAAACGCATCATAATTTCATTACCCAAGATTAAAGATAAGGAGAGAATCCTAGAAGCAGCAAGAGAAAAGGTGACAATCACTTACAAAGGAGTTCCCATAAGACTGTCAGCTGATTTCTCAAAAGAGACCTTACAGGTAAGAAGGGGCTGGAAAGAAGTTTATCAAGTGATGAAAGGCAAAGACCTACATCCAAGATTACTCTATCCAGCAAAACTTTCATTTAGAATGGAAGGGCAGATAAAGTGCTTCTCAGATAAGGTCAAGTTCAAGAAGTTCATCATCACCCAGCCTTTATCATATGAAATATTAAAGGGATTATATAAGTCATGGAGGGATATGAACAGGGGAGTGGGAGGGGGAGAGAGGAGGAGAAACTACAGAGAATAGGTAGTGTAAAGGGTAGGTAGAAAACGGACAGGGGGAGGTTGAGAATAGTATGGGAAATGAGGAAGCCAGGGAACTTATGTGTGACTCGTGAACAAAAACTAAAGGGTGGGGAATGAAGAGGGGGAAGTGGGACAACTGTAATAGCATAATCAATAAAGTAAATTTAAAAAAAAGAAAAAAAGAAGAATATACCATAATCCATATAGTGAACTCAGAACATATGGAAGGTTGTATTAAGAGATCTATTAATAAAATGTTTGACCTAGTTGATTAAAGGACAAAAACAAATAAAAGTAAAACAGGCAACATCAATTTATGATTTTAAAATGAAGGGAAAGTAAGTAGGATCAGAAAAAAGTTATCTTCAGCCATCTATAAGGAAAATAATATAACCCAAGAGAAATAAGACTAATCATATTAACATTGGTATTGTCAATGCCATCATTTATTTTAAGAGCAGTTTTACAAAGCACAACAAAACTTTAGAAATATATTATCAATATGCATATTAAATGAAAGGAACTGTCACTATTCACAATCAGGTCAGATAAATTAAAAAGCACACAAACTCACAAAAGCATAAAAAGATTCACAAATAATCTGAACTACAAGTTAGAATAAAAGAAATATTGGAATAGAAAATATTTTCAAAGCTATAGAGAAAAAAACACTGTCTAATTAAAGGAAAAATTTAATGTGCACATCAAAGAGAATAATCTCTCTGGGAAATACACATGCCCAACAACAACCAGCTTTATGACACGTCCTGGCAGTGTTGCTGGACTTAATATAGTCAACAAGCAGATCGCTTATAGGAGGAAAAAATAAAAATGAAACGTAGTAATCAAGTACACAAAAAAGGGCACAGAAGAATTAATAATATAATAAGCTTATTTATATATGTGTGCATTTGTGTATGAGTTTACAAGTACCCTTGTAAAAAACAGGGCAATGTATAGTCATTTGAGAAGGTACAAAAATGTAATTGAACTAAAAACAGTGGACTTTCAAAACTTGAGAAAATAGCTACTTTTTCTAATTTTTCAAAAATAAACATCTAGAAAATGTATTAATTTCAAAGTGATGTACAAATGCTCTGAGGTGCATTATCCCAAGCTGCAGCAAGCTCAGTAGGTATATAAATTATAAATACATATATAAATATGACAAGTACATTTAAGGTGGTCTTTTCTTTGATTGTTAGATTTTAGCACCTGCCTCAGAAAAGTTGTTTAAAAGATTTATGTACATCCTTAACATGGAATATTCTGCAACTTTAATAACATGGACAGATCTCCAAGACATATTTTTATATGAAAAGGCAAGTTGCAGAGCAATATGGAAAGTATATTCCAATTCGTATTTTAAAAAGAATTCCATATGTAAAAGAATTTATGCAAGTAAATACATTGAAAATGTACTCAAATTTGAATATCAAATTATCCATGGGGGAAAGAAGAGTAGGGAGATTTGAATAAAATTTAAATTTTTATTCAATCTATTTCCAAAATGTTTAGAACTTTCAAAAAAGTATTTTCGTGTATTCTGTGATTAAAAATTAAAAGGTATTTTTGAAAGGGATATATGACAAAGAACTAAGAAACCTCCAAGTGCCAACTACTTAAACGAATTGTTAATTAACATGATTATGCAAATTTTCTGGTATTTAGGGGGATTGAATTTTTAATTATATTCTATTGTATGCTGTTGTTCTGATTTCCCCCTTTGCCCCCCACCACCCAGCACCCCCCAACTCCCTCAGGCAATTCCTTCACCATTATTCATGTCCATGGGTCATGTGTACAAGTTCTTCGGCTACTCCATTTCCTATACTGTATTTTACATCCCCATGGCTATTCTGTAACTACTCATTTGACTTCCTCTTTTTTTAAATATATTTTATTAATTAAGCTATTATAGTTGTCCTACTTCCCCCCTTTATTGCCCTCTGCCCTGCACCCCCATCATACCTGCATTCCACCCCCTTAGCTCATGTCCATGGGTCATACATATAAGTTCTTTGACTTGTACTATACTATTTCCTATACTATCCTTAACCTCCCCCTGTCTATTTTGTACCTACCATTTATGCTTCTTATTTCTGTACCTTTTCCCCCATTCTCCCTCCTCCCTCTCCCTACTGATAATCCTCCATGTGATCTCCATTTCTGTGATTCTGTCCCTGCTCTAGTTGTTTGCTTAGTTCATTTTTGTTTTTTTTAGGTTTGGTTTTTGATAGTTGTGAGTTTGTTGTCATTTTACTGTTCATAGTTTTTTATCTTTTTCTTTTTCTTAGATAAGTCCCTTTAACATTTCATGTAATAAGGGCTTGGTGATGATGAACTCCTTGAACTTGACCTTATCTGGGAAGCACTTTATCTGCCCTTACATTCTAAATGCTAGCTTTGCTGGATAGAGTAATCTTGGATGTGGGTCCTTGCCTTTCACAACTTGGAATACTTCTTTTCAGCCCCTTCTTGCCTGCCAGGTTTCTTTTGAGAAATTAGCTAACAGTCTTATGGGAGCTCCTTTATAGGTAACTGTCTCCTTTTCTCTTGCTGCTTTTAAGATTCTCTCCTTATCTTTAATCTTGGGTAATGTATTTATGATGTGCCTTGGTGTGTGCTTCCTTGGGTGCAACTTTTTTGGGACTCTTTGAGCTTCCTGGACTTCCTGGAAGTCTATTTCCTTTGCCAGATTGGGGAAGTTCTCCTTTGTTATGTTTTCAAGTAAGTTTTCAATTTCTTCTTCTTCCTCTTCTCCTTCTGGCACCCCTATTATTCAGATGTTAGAATGTTTAAAGTTGTCCTGGAGGTTCCTAAGCCTCTCCTCATTTTTTTTTTTTTTTTTTGAATTCTTGTTTCTTTATTCTGTTCTGGTTGAATGTTTATCTTTTCCATCTGGTCCAAACCATTAATTTGAGTACCAGTGTCTTTCCCATCTCTGTTGGTTCCCTTTGCACTTTATTTCACTTTTCATAGCCTTCACTTTTTCCTCCATTTTGCTACCATACTCAACCATTTCTGTGAGCATCCTGATTACCAGTGTTTTGAATTGTGCTTGTGATAGGTTGGCTATCAACATCACTTAGTTGTATTTTTTCTGGAGCTTTGATCTCCAGAAAAAAATCTTTGATCTTTTATTTGGGCCACATTTTTTTTATCTTGTCATGCCTGTTATGTACTAAGGGATAGACCATTAAGTATTCACCAGGGCAGGGCAACCCACATCTCTACTTTGTGGTGCTGTATGTGGGGGAGGGGTCCGAGAGGGAACAATGCTGTTTGGCCTGCTCTCGGTGGTCTTTCAGTCACTTCCTCGGTTACCCACAGGCAAATTGTGCCCTTCTGGTGCTGAGTCCCAGGTGGGTAGTTTTATGTATGTTCTAGGACCCTATAGGTCTCTCCAATGAACTCTTGTGTGAGGCTGCGAGTTTCTCCCACCACTGCAATACCCACAGGTTTTTTTACTCAGAGGTTTTGAGGCTTTCTTTCCCCAAGCTGGAGCACTGGGTTGCTCGGTCTATCTGGCTCCCCAGCTGTTCCTCCCACTTTATCTGCATGCAAGTGTGGGACTGCCTGGTCTGCCAGTTGCCTCCTCTTCCAGTCAGCGAGCAGCCACCTTGCATGTCCTGGTCCTCCAGCCGCCACCCTGCAGTGAGTCCTCTCTGCCCCAGCTGCCCATCTCTGCCCCTCCTACTGGTCTGGATGAATGTTTCTTCTTTAACTCCTTGGTTGTCAAACTTCCATACAGGTCAATTTTCTGGTAGTCCTGGTTGTTTTTTGTTTTTAAATTTGTTATCCTTCTTTTGGTTGTGCGAGGAGGCAAAGTGTATCTACCTATGCCTCCGTCTTGGCCGGAAGTCCAATTTTCTGGTATTTTGTTTTTGCAAAAGAAGAGTAAATGGTATTCTACAAGTTCAGAAGAAATGGGGTAATCAATGATACCAGAAGTACTTACCCCATTCTACTAACTGATGGCTGAAAGCATACGTACCTTCAGTTTAAGCTTTTGATCTCATTAAAAGGTATAATGCCCTAAAGCGTACAGAACTTTATTAAAATAAGTTTTAATTATACTTAAACGTGAATGATTTTTGGTCCCTTTGTTAGGAAAAAGGAAGACACTAGAAAAAATTGAAATAGGGACTGAGAACATTTAAAAAAAGGGAGGAAGAATTGCAAGTCCAGATACACCAAAGATAAACTCATGTACTTGACAAAAATACCTAGAACCTGAAAGGCAAGATGACACAACAGGCAGGTCTTCAGAAAAGGAATAGGAAACCAATTTTAAGGAGTAATGGGTCTTGAACTCATTAGCTACTTTTAATACTTTAAAATATAAAACTGAGAATTTGGATTTGGCATGCTTAAGTCCAAAGAAGAAGAATGGAAAGAATGGTGATATAAATACAGATGCTGTAATAGACCTCCACAGAACACGGATGCCCAGTCCTTCCCTATCACTTTTACTTCTGGTGAGTCATTTTTGACTTCTGGTGAATATTTTCCAAATAATTTAGGCTCTGAATTTGGCAAGCTACTAAAGACTGGAGATTTAACGTATCCCAGGAACAACTAACCTAAGTACCCAAGGCTCTGTAACAAAATAATACCATGAAGAAGTAATGATGTTCAGTACAATTGTCTTTTGATTAAGAAAAAACTAGACCAAGGAATAATTTTGTGTAAGTTTATGTTTAATATAAAACAAAGAGAAAGCCTCTTTAGGCTAAAGTATCCAAGCAAAAACTCATGATTGTCATAATGCTATGTTATAATGAGTCTTATACGCAGCTCACCTAAGTGTCATCCTACTGTTGCATTTTCATTTTCTTAGAGAAGTGGTATACATATTTTTAAAGGAGCAGATTTTATTAACTTCTTCAGGGAGGAAAGAGGTTGTATCTAATAAAAATAGAGCATTCTTCTCAGTAATCTAAACATACTTTCATTTTTTAAGATAATATCCTTGGACAAATATTAACATATTTTTCTTGGCAAAAAAAAAAGTGAACAGGAAATTTAAGCACCCAATGGGGACGGTAACAAGATAACCTTTAAGGTTCTGTTCAACCCTGAGACTCTATGATCCAAATCAAATGCAGTTAAAATGCAGACATTGAATCAAAATCATCTGCTATATTAGATGATCCTTATAAGCTAGATTTTAGGGTTATATTCTCCTTTATTTAAATTAATTAAGAATGAGATTGCATTTTGAATAAAAAATAATATAAAGCCTATTGAAAAACAAATGGTTTTATTCAGGAGAGATAATTCACACCTGGGAAATAAAAGACTCTTTAATATAGCACTTTCACTGAATTTCATAGCCATTCAAAGAAGTACCTTCTCTCTTATCCTTCCTTTGCCTTTACTTGCTACTATATATCATGCTCAACTTTTTTAGCAAACAATTATTATTTGAAACTCATTGTCTTCTGGTGATTGATTACTGGCTTTGTAAAAGAAATTGATACATTTATTTTATATTCATTATCCCTGGGCTTATTTTTGTAACTGTTTCCTTTGATATAATTTCAAACTTACAGAAATTATGTTGATTAATACAAGAATGTCCCTTATAGCTTTTACTCAGATTCAACAACTCTATAATTCAGCCCACTTCTTGCTTTATCATTCTTTTTAAACACATACACACACAACACACACATGCACAGTTTTTTTGTGTACCATTTGAGTGCTATCCTGCTTTGGAGGTACCCTGCTTTTGTATTCCTAAATACTTCAATGGGTATTTTCCAAAAGCAAGACACTCACTTATATAACCACAGTGTAATTATAAAAATCAGGAAATACTATTCTCTAAACCAAGTTTGTGTACAAATTTGTTGATGTCCCTATTCAGATTATTTAGTTGGCATAGCTTCTTAATCTTTAAGTTAGAAGAATTCCTTGTCTTTTGTCTTTTGATACTTTGATATTTTAAAAGGATACAGGCCAGCAGCTTTATAGAATATCTCTCAGTTCATTTTTGTCTCATTTCTCCTCAACTTTTTTTTTTAAGATTTTATTTATTTATTTTCAGAGAAGGGAGAGAGAAAGAGCAATGTATGGTTGCCTCTCACATGGCCCTCACCAGGGACCTGGCCCGCAACCCAGGCATGTGCCCCAACTGGGAATCGAACCGGGACCCTCTGGTTCCCAGGCCACGCTCAATCCACTGAGCTGCACCAGCCAGGGCTAAGACGCTCTTTTATAACCTAGACATTGCAAAGATCTTTTGAAACCAAGAAATAAAATACATATGTTTTTAAAAATATTTTATACAAAGTTATATTAAGGTGGAGAGACATATGCCAGTTTGGAAAAATTGCAATGCAGATAAAACTTTAAATATCTGTAATGCCTAAAGAAAATTTTCAAAATGTTTACAATAAGCTTAACATTCTGAAAGACACTGATGAAAAACATGAGTGGACAATTCACAAAGGAGCAAATCCAAGTGGCTGACAAACATGAAAACGTGCTCAGTCTTTCCTGATTTTAGGAAAGTATTAATTAATTTAAAAAGATAGCACCCAAGGTTGAAAGGAATCAGAATGAAAGAGGTTCTCATATACTGTTGTAGCAATTTTGGAAAGTAATCCTGCAACATCTGCTAAATTCAAAGTGCCCATGGCCTTCATTCCAACAATCCCATCTCTTGAATTGTCTCATAAAAATAAAAGTACCAGTAGGTAAGGAGAGATACACAAAGGGATTCATCACAGTATAGTTTTATAGGAAGAAACAAAAATTCTGAGGTTTTCCTCTGCAAACTTAGAGCATCTAACTCAAAGCATAAAGAAATGACATCAGACAGCTGATTGCCTAGACCGAAGCCAAATAGGGGAGGACGAACAAGACAACAATATTCTACAACCTGGAGAGGGCTGTGAGAAGCTTTATTTGAAATCCATTACATACTTTTTCTGATCATTAGCTTACACTAATTTCTTCTGTATCTCTAGTGTCTTTAGGATATCTTAAACTCCTCTTAGGTAGGACCTGAGTTCCTCTGCCAGCCCAGGACCTATAACAATGATTGCCGCTATACATGATATTAATAAATGTGGGTTATTTGTTGAGCTCAGGAACTTTATCATCCATGTTATTGTCTGAGATAACTTTAAAATGTGTTTGATTTTCTTTAAAACTGTGAGTAACAATTGTCAATCAATTTTGAAGTCAGCTCTTCAAATACATTTAGTTATCTAAATATAGATGACATTCTACAATTTTATATCATCAATAGGAAAAGACATTGCAAATGTATGTTAAACTATCAATGTATATTGCTCAATAAATTTCTGTAAAAATTGTTTTTTAGTCTCAAAAGATTTTTACTATTCTCCAAATAATCTAGATTTTTTGGTGTTTTCCCCATTAGTAGGACAATGAAGAATAACAATATTTAAAATATGCAGTCCTTTGAAAATGCTTCACAAGAAAAAGCATTAAATAAAAGGACTTGAACCAAACATACTGACAAGATTATAATAGCTCTCATAATCTAACGTGCATTTACTCTGTAATTACCCAGAAAAAGGTGCAGAAGTATAATTCACTGATGTCACAGAATAGCAAAGAGATATGTGATGAAACTGTGAACTAGTAGGTAAAATTAGTCACTGTTATGCTTGTTCTTTCTGATGATACCAACATTATGCAAAGCAAAGGAAGAGTCATTCACAGCTTTACTCCTCACATGTCCGGTCCTACAACACATGGCCGCTCACCAGCTCTGAGTGGTTCCTCTCTTCCCTACTGCGTAAAGGTTGCAGGTGAGTTCATTGCAAATCATAGGCAGCCTTAGCACAAAAAAATAGATTTGAAATTTTATCAGCACCATTGCAGTGCTTTGAATTTCAAGATAAAATTTTGGGGAAAAAAGAGAAAACAGAATTAATTAATTGGTGATCTTATACCTTAGAATAATCAATGATTGAATTCAAATTAAATCATCACCCATAAAGGTTCTTAATCTTTCACAATTATATTATCACATATTAAATTTCAATTAATTAATAATTCTGGAAAATAAAAAGAGGGTTAAGTAAATATCTTCTTGCTGACTTTCATATTTAATGAGACTGTGTTCAAAAACTTTTAATGAAAAATATCAACTCAATTTAGTTTTCAGTTCTTTCAGAAATGTCACACAAGACAATAATTTTGACTCTCTGAATCTGTTGCTTAATTTGTAAAATTAGGGAATACACCATATGTATTCAAAATAGTAAATGCGACGGTTTATATAAAATATCCAACTCAGCATTTAAACTGTGGAGAGTGATCAAGTTTTAATTCCTTTTATAATAATTTGGGTGGTCTGTTTGCAATATCACATTGACCATAGTAATAAAAATAGTACAGTATAAAAATAGTATTACAAATATAAAACTTAAACAGGTTGTGCATAGAAAATTTTCTAAAACTAACTTCTTAAGTTATTGAAACTTGGAAGTACATTGTATAGCTATCCAAACAGGAAGTATAAAACCTATATTGCTTCCCGTGGGTGATCTGTTTTCTTCTCAGGCTCCGAGTAGTAAATATTCTTCCAATTAAAAGTGAGGAATCATCCCATCATTCTTATTACACAAGGACAGATGGTACAAGGGCAAGAAATAAAGTCACTGGCTAGATAGCCATGCGTTTAGATTACAGCATTGATGCTCAACAAAACGTGCATTTCCAGCTTTCTCTCTTGATCAGAGTATCTAACAACTGGAGGGAAAGAGATAGGATTTAAGTAAACTACATATTTTTGGTTTTATATTAACATTTTTTAGGATTTCAACAAAAATTTCAGATATACTTGAGAAAATTAATAAAATATTTTAGGGAATTTTTAAAACACTTCTCAGGCTCACAAATAGTTCATAACTTTTTTTGAGATATGGACTCATAGGAAAATATGATAAAAGTTATGATCACTCTCCCATAAAAGGAAAAGAATATTATATACAACTAGTTTCAGTGGATTAATAGACCGTCTAAAGTCCACCTGAAAACTCTGTCTTATCATTTGCTCCTCAGTTTATGAGTTCTTGATATATAGGAAGTTATTCAAATATTGATGTTGTCATCATGGGACAGAAAGATTTATTTCAAATCCCCCTAATTCTCGCATTTGGACCTCTAGAAATCCATGAAATACAGATCTCATATCATTGTTTAGTTTTAAAAAGTCACATTTACCCAAATAAGTGTGAGTAATTTCTAAATAAATTATTGCTGATTAAATACATGAATGAGTTAATACACACATAATTCCATTTTTTATTGACTCAGGTTCAAATAATTGTCCTGTTCTACGGATTTTAACAAAACCTTAAAATTACTATCCAAATCAGCACTTCAAAAAGAAGAGCCATGGGACATGGTGACCTTTATCACATTTGTTTTTCATGACCTTTAAATGAATGCGTAAGTGACAACCAAACACTTCCTGCAAATAGTGACAGAAGGAAGTGATATTTATCGTAGACAGTGGCGGTGCAAGCATAATGCGGCACAGACAGAAGAAAAGCGTCCGGCTTTCAAAGCGTGAGATGCAGAATGAGTCTAGGGTAAAACAAACTGAAGTATTGTCCTCCGTCTGCTCAGTGTGGTATTCAACAATCCTTTAGTGAAAAAGAATTCAAAGTTTACATCACAACCCACTATACACTAGGCGTAGATATAGGTGTGAGCGTAGACTTAAACATACACTTGTACACATACATGCACATACATAATTATGCCAGAATCCATTAAAACTCACTCATATTATTATTAGGAAGACTTTCTTAAAAGAGAGAACTGGAGGATGAAAGTAGAACGATGAGATAAAATGGAAGGTGGAGGAAGAGAAGATGTTTTTGCAATTGAATTTTTTTGAAAAGTGAGGAAAACTTGGGCCTAGATGTACACTTTTGCTCTCATTCAAAATAATGGAACCACGTGTACAAGGGATGAGAGCATCCGGCTGAGAGGCTTTCGAAACCATGTTGAAACAGAGTAACCCCGTACCCTGAGGAAGGGCTTGTAAACTGTCTTTTCGAAATATGTGTGTTAAGTGAGTGTTAACCAAAGCTCTTTGTATCTCTCTCATCCAAGCTACACTTTGTTTCTGATAACAGGGATTCCCAGGACACAGTTGGTAATACCACCACGTAATACAAACAAAAAAGACTTGAGATACTTTGATGTGGCATTAAATATAAATCAAAATAACACAGGCTTTTCTACTATAGGAGAAATAAAAATAAATTATAAGCATCCCATCAATATGAAAGAGGAAGACCTCAAAAAATATCTAGCAAATGAGGAATAGTAAACAAAATTTTATACAATAACTATTAATATGTATTTATATTCTTTGTTAAGATAAACATTTTTCATAAAATAAAAATAATTTTATACCTGTTATCCTCTCAGCCCTAAAATCTCCATAATCTTTAAAATTCCTCAGTATCCAATTCCAACACTACCAGTAGCTAGAGTAAAAACTAGGGAAAGGGTTGTTAACTATAAATAATTAATTCCTTGTCTGGGCCAACACTGCCTCATTACATATTTGAAGATTCTGGAGCTTAAGATGGAAAAAAAATGTACCCATTGGTTAACACTCTAGTTCGTTCAGAAAAAGAATGGAGGGCCATGAAGGACGGGGTAACGCAGGTCATCTCGGGCCAAGAACTGGCTGAAACGGCACGTGTCACTGCGGAACTGCACGTGTCACTGCGGAACTGCACGTGTCACTGCGGAACTGCACGTGACACTGCGGAACTGCACGTGACACTGCGGAACTGCACGTGACACTGCGGAACTGCACGTGACACTGCGGAACTGCTGGCAGCAATGTCTCCACTGCCCTTTGGAAACAACTTGCTCCACTGCCACCGCAGCCAGAGCACAACTCGATGCTCAGGTGTGTCTGAGCTCAGGTATGTTTGATTCACTGAATCTAGATCATAAGCCTTCGTCTCAGCTGCCATAAGGGCTGGGAAGATGAGGACTGCCTTCTAATGTAGGGAATTAGCAAAATATAGAGTAAGTGATTAAAAGATGCTGAGTGACGAATTATGACAAATACGATGAACAGAATACTGCTCTCACAAGCCTTAGTTTTGCCTAGGTTTACAACATCTACCTCTCTGAGCGGTGTTATGTGGGAACTAAAATAAGCCAAGGTAGAAAAAAAATAATTCCTTACTGACTTGACTTCACTTAGCACTCTTTTCTCAGCAGTATTTTCATTATCCTGTTACAATGATTCTCGCCCCTCCCGGTGTTTAAACGTGTTCACTTTTCCCTCTTTATCAACATGTGAGTCAGTAAATAACCCTTTATTTGACTAGTCTACTATACCAACCTACCTTTCTGTCATTCTCTATATCTTTCACAATTTTATTTTTTTAAATTCTACTGTCCCAATTTTATCTTTTAAAATTCTATTGTTTTTGTATCCCTCTTTGTAAGAGCTCCTTGGCTCCTGTCCCCACGATTCCAGAGCAGCTGCATTCCTGAACATCGTGGTGACCCGTTCCTCATTAAGTCCTGTGGCCTTTCAGGCCCAAATTCTCCTTGACTTCTCTGATGCACACAGGGATGCAAACAATCTTCCAGAAGCTCTTCCCAGTTGCTCTTCTGGAATTCGTCCTATTTTCCCCACTTGATCTTCAGTACCTATTTTTGTATCTTTATTACTTCATCTCTGTTGTCAGCTCCTAAAATTCTGTCTTCAAACCTCTTGTTTTCTTTATTATCTCCCTCACTGAGATCACTCCACTCACCCATTCACATGTACTTACTCATCTATTCCTTCATTTATTTAACACATATTAATTGTCTTACTAGATGGCAGGTACTCTGCTGGGACCTGGCGGAAGAAAAAGCTGAGTAAGAGACAGGCTCTGAGTTCAAGGAACTCAGGATCTTTTAGGACATGCGTAACAGAGACATCTATTGTAAAATAGAGCAGAGGCTCGTGAATATAGTGTGCACAGCTCTGGAATCATAAGAGATAGGTGATGGTGAGTGACAATACCACTTTCATAAAGATTTTATCTTTTTTAAAATAGTCATAATTTTCTAATTAAGATGTAGTTGACATACAATATTATATTACTTTCAGGCATATAACATAATGATTCAGTATTTATATACCTTACAATGCAATCACCACAATTAGTCTGATAACTGTCTGTCAACATACAAAGTTATCATATTGTTCACAATTTTTCCTAAGCTGTCCATTACTTCTCTGTGACTGACTTATTTTATAATTGGATATCTTGCACTTCTGTGTTTTTCTTTTCTAATTTATTTAAAAACAGCCTTTTTCTAAAGATTTTATTCATGTATTTTTTTAGAGAAAGGGGAAGGAAAAGAGAAAGAGAGGGAGAAAAACATCAATTGATTGCCTCTCACATGCCCCTAACCCAGAGGCCTGGCCCACAGCCCAAGCATGTGCCCTCACCAGGAATCGAACCAGTGACCCTTTGGTTTGCAGGATGACACCCAGCCCACTGAGCCATACCAGCCAGGGCCATGTGCTTGTATGTTTTCATTTCTACACTTCTGTAACTTTAATTTCACCTTTCTTCCTCCCTGTTGGATATCTGCCCCTCAATGTATTTGAAGAATATATTTAAAACCAAATTTCTCATTCTCACTCCTACATTTATTTCTCCTCCACACATTCATATTTATGATCATGTTGATGTTTATTTATGCAGACTAGCTCTAGAACTCTTTCATTGTGGACTTGCCTCTCTGCCTCCCTCTTGACCTCTGCTCTTTCACCAATGATTCGCTTTTTAAAAAAACTAGTGGCCATATCAGGTAATAGTTAGCAGCATAAGCTAGGTTCATAAAAGAAAAAAGGTCCCTTAACTCTATAGCTGTAGCCTGATTACTTTTGTGTCTCAGTTTCCTTCTTTTTATTTTAGTTTTTTTCAGTTTCCTCCTTCTTAAAGTGGAATAATGTGTCGTACATCACAGGGTTGTTGTAAAAATTAAATGAGATGGTTTCCTGAAACATGTCAAGCCTTGATTTTATGCCATCTATTGTTACTCATAGTTCCTATGTTGCTTATTTTTACTTTTCACTCCTACTTCCTTAGCTCTGGCACTGAATTTAAGTCGTTCACAAATGTATAATCATTTTATTAAATGAACTAAACCCAACAGGGTAAGCTTGCAAAGATACTTGATTCCTTTATCCTACTGTCTCTTCACACTCACCCTGTAGATCAGTTCTGTCCTAGCCTCTCAACAAAACCTGTCAGGTTAAGTAGCTTTTCCATTACTCTGATTCATAAAAACACTTAGTTCTGGTAACAATAGCTTTAGTTCAGTACAATAATCAAAATTCCAATGTCTTACTTATTTTGGAGATTCTCCTTCCTCCATCTTGACAGTGCAGCAATCTGTGAAGCTATGAGGTGAGGGGTAAGGTATAAAGGACTCCATTGTTCTCTAGTCCTCCAGCTCCACCCTCAACCCACGTGTTGCTATTGAAGACCCCTCCAGGGTTAGGCCCAAGGGAAGAAAGAATTATGGACTAGTACTCTGGATGTCTAATGTTTGGGTCCTCTGTCTTGGAAAAAGGCATTCAATTTTGACATTTTGTTGCTGTGGGTTATTCAGCTTTTCTGCAATGACTTTGATATATATAGTTCCTGTGAGAAGTCATCCATAACTCTCCTGTTCAGTCCCTGGGCCTCAGGTGGCTTCACTCCTCTGCTTCCCACTCCCACTAGGGCCTTAGGTACTCCAAATGCACTCCTAAATATATATAGCTCTCTCTCTCTATTTCTATCTTTTTCTCCATTTCCTTCCTCTCTCCCCACTCTCTCTTTCAAAACTTTTATCTTTTTAAAGTTATTTTTTAATTTTCAATTACATTTGAAATACAATACTATATTAGCTTCAGGTATTCATCTGAACTTACTAAGTAATCATCTTGATAAATCTCATAGTCATATGACACCTTACATAGTTTTTAGATTATTATTAGCTACATTCCCTATGCTGTACTTTACATCTCTGTAACTATTCTGTAACTGCCAATTTATACTTCTTAATGCCTTCACCTTTTCCACTCGTTTCCCAACCCCCCTCCCATTTGGCAATCTTCAAAACTTTTTCTATATACATATTATTCTGTTTTTGATCCACTTGATTTTTAGATTCAATTGTTGATAAACATGTATTTATTGTCATTTTATTGTTTATATTTTTTACCTTTTTTGTTTTTCTTCTTCTTAAAGAAGACCCTTTAACATTTCATGTAATACTAATTTGGTGGGGGTGAACTCTTAGCTTTTTCTTGTCTAAGAAGCTCTTTACCTGTCCTTTGATTCTACATGATAGCTTTTCTGGGTAGAGTAATCTTGGTTGTAGGTCCTTGCTTTTTCATCACTTTGAATATTTCTTGCCAATTCCTTCTAGCCTGCAAAGTTTCTGTTGAGAAAGCAGCTGGCAGTCTTATGGGAGCACACTTGTAGGTAACTAACTGCCTTTCTCTTGCTGCTTTTAAGATTCATTTTGTCTTTAACATTTTGCATTTTAATTATGTTGTGTCTTGGCGTGGGCCCCTTTTGGTTCATCTTGTTTGGGACTCTCTGTACTTCCTGGACTTGTATGTTTATTTATTTCATCAGGCTAAGGAAGTTTTCTGTTATTTCTTGCCCTCTCTCTTATCCTTCTGGCAACCCCATGACTCAAATGTTGCTATGCTTGAAGTTGTCCCAGAAGCTCCTTATACTATCTTCTTTGTTTTAGATTCTCTTTTCTTTTTGCTGCTTTGATTGGGTGGGTTTTTTTTTTTCTTCCTTATTTTCCAAAACTCTGTTTTGATTCTTGGCTTCATCTTCTCCACTGTTCATTCCCTATAATTATTCTTCATTTCAGTGAATGTATCTTTTATTTCTGACTAGTTCTTTTTTTATGGTTTCCATGTTCTTCTTCATACTGTTGAAGTTCCCTCTAACTCTAAGTTCATCTACTCTTTACCTAAGTTTGTTGACCACCCTTACAATCAGTGTTTTGAATTCTGCATCTAGTAGATTGCTTGTCTCCATTTTTTTTAGTTGTCTTTTTGAAATTTTATTCTGTTCTTTCCTTTGGGACATGAGTCTCTGAGTCCTCATTTTGTCAGCCTCCCTGTGTTTGTTTGTTTGTATTAGTTAGAGCTACTGCATTTCCTAAGCTTGGTAGAGTGGCCCAATATAAGTGTCCTATAGGATCCAGCAGCACAGCATTTTCATTCACCCAGGCTGGGCTTCCCGGGTACATCCCCACCCCTGTGTGGGCTGTGTATACCCTCCTGTTATGGTAGAGTCTCAACTGTTGTGGGCACATCCTTGGGAGATATATACCCCCATACCAATCAATTGCAAGGACTGTCTGTGACCACCATGGAGGATCAGCTGTGCAGGGGCCTACCAACCAGAGCAGGTCTTACTTCAGTGGGGCTCTGGTGCCTGCTGAGTCCGCCCCTTGAGTGTGTTGCTTGTGGAGGTGGTTAGGTGTTACATCAATGTAATCTGAAGCTGTCCCTTATGGGGTGCCCTGGCTCTGGGGCATCCCATAAGTTGCAAGCCAAGGTCAGACACAACTCTGTTCAGCCTGGGGCCACTCCAGCATGAGCTACACATCCATCAGCATATGGCTGATACTTGCACTGGGCTTGCAGGTGCCTAGGAGAGGCCACGGTGCTAACGAAAGTCAGCTGCCACTAGTGCCAGACCTGGGGCCACTTACGAGAAATCAAGAAATACAGGGCATGCCAAGGCCAGATGCTCTTTGTTTGAGAGATTTTAGGGAAGTATGAATCATGAGCCAAGACAGGCTGTTCACATGGAAAAGCCACTGGAAACAGCTTAAGTGGGCTTGCAAGTTTAGTGGAATAAAATCTCAGAAAATCACCAGGGCAGAGAAACAGCAATAGCTAGGTTGATGGAGACTCAGATATGGAGCCCTCCTGCCAGCTCTGTGTGAGAAGGGTTCAGAAAAGGAACAATGGCCTCTGCCAACACTTTGGGAGAAAGCTACCCTTGAGCTCTTTCCCTGATGCCAGACAGTTCGGTTTCTTCCCATGTGTCCCTGGTGCCTTTCCAGCTGCTATCTCAATGCTGGAGCTCAGAGGGAGTGAGCCTAAGTAAACCCATGCATGGATCCTTTAAGAGGATCTGTCTGGGACTCCAGAAACCCTTTGTCACACTCAGTCTGCTTTTTTTTTTAAAGCCAGAAGGCTTGGGGACTTCTCTTCCTGACACTTGAGCTCTCAGTTGGAAGGCCCAGTGTGGGGCTGGGACCCTTCTCTTTTCAGGAGGGGCCTCCATAGCTTTGATATCCCTCCCGATTTTTATCTGCAACACATGGATGTGGAACTGGCCCCTTCTGTATCTCCGCCCCTCCGACCAGTCTTGATGTGGCTTTTTCTTTATATTCCTAGTTATAACACTTCCATTACATTAGATTTCAGGTGGTACTGAATGATGGTTGTTCTGTAGTTTAGTTGTAATTCTGATGTGGTTGTGGGAGGATGCAAGTACTGCATGTCATTTTGACTAGAAGCCCAAAACTCTGCCATCTTAAGTTGATAGCCACGACCTTTGATCTTAAGGTTTCTCAAATATGTGTAAGAACATTCCCCTTGTCCCTTATACCCTAGACAATGACTATAAAGCTTTTCAAAATATTCCTTTGAAGCTCTTCACATTTGGTTTAAGTTGAACAGAAGCACCTCACAGGAAAGAAGAAATTCTCCCGACTTCCAACAATGCATCCACAAGAATCCTATGCATTGGCTCCACTGGCCTCCTGACCAGTCCTTCACCCTGCTTCATCCATGCCTGAGAGAGGCGATGGGTCCCCTAAGGCACTCTGGGGATAGCTCCTTGAACAGACCTACAAACAAGCCTTGTAGGCACTTATTCCCATTGATCTCAGTCGGGATCTCGTGCTGAAAGTGAGAAAGACATCTATTTTAAATATCCCTTTACATCTGTACTAGTGTATTCTCCATGAAACTAGTCTGTCTGCCTACAGTGTTTTCCCCATCAACCAGATAAAATTCCCTCAAGCACCGCTTTATAAAGCTCCTCAGCTTAAAAACTCCCAGTGAAACCCACTGCCCACTGAGGAGTTCTGCTACTTATATTTGGTCTATAGATATTTCATGCTTGGCTCATCTTTAATACTTAAAAATAAGATCTTTCCCAAGTGGTTCTTGAATCATTACCATTACTTTTTAATAACTAAGAGAGAACAATCTATTAACAATTAATTAGAGTAAATGAAAGGGGATTCTCCCTGCATAGATGAAAGTAAACTGTTCATGTTTAGAGAAGATTTACTAAAGTACTTCAGACTGAAAGATAGACACTCAAAAAAAGTGAAAATATTTTTATCAAACTGTGACCAGAAATGATAAAGAATTTCTCTGCAGATTAGAAGCACAAATAAGGAGCAGCACTCAGCCCTGAGTAAATTAAGTATAAGTATATATTATCTTATTAATAAAAAGACCTATTGTAGTTTGCCTGTGGATTAGAAAACTAGAATAATAGATAATCTGGACTAGTTACATCCTTATGTTAGAAGTCACTGTCATTTTTATAATTTCCTATTTTCTAAACAATCATTTATATATTACACTTATTGTGTAATGCAGAAGCACCATGCAGATGATATATTTTGAATATAGCCATATGGAGAGTGTTTTACTAATAGAGAATAATATGGTAAAGTGTTCAGGGATGGAAGAATTGTGAATCGTCAATACATTTGAAAATAAGTAAGATGTCAAGAGTTTCTCAAACCTTTTAATTAATCAGTCTGTGGCTTTAAAATTAACTGATGGAAGAAGATTGATGGAAGGGAAAAATTAAAGAAAAAAATGTGTCTTATGGTCTTCTTTCAAAAAAAAACCCTAAAAATGCAAAAATCTGAAGTTAGCTAAAAACAGATGAATTGTGATTCTTATTTTTGATGAGTCGTAATGTTTGAGAGGAAGGGTGTATGAATACAGAATGAGGTTGTTCTAATTTCTTGAGGTCTTTTAATATATTAACTTATATCTTTTTTTTCCACTTGAAGAAAGAAATGATCTGACCTCTGTGAGGCACATTTTCAATAAATTCCATAAAACAGCAGGAGAGAATGCAGATTGAAAATGCAGTTCCAGCATCTTGCACTTTAAAAAGCTTTTAAAGCCTGTCTCATGCATTTATCTTTGAACAAAGATGAATGCACAAGACACTTCGTATTCTACCCTGCTTGGTAAGACAGTGATAATGTTAAATCAATGGCACAGTGATCAAAAATGAGAACAGGATCAATATTCAGATCAATTGAATTGCTTTAGATATTAAAAAGTAATTATTCCAGGACAAGTCTGTGTTAGCAAAAATAAAAGTATGTCTGCCTTGTCTAATAACTTTCACTTTAAATATTGACAAACTCAATTCACAAATAAAATAACAAATTTGGGGGAATTGTATTGAACA